>MIQA02023142.1:0-22912 GCA_001887855.2 Sclerospora graminicola | reverse complement strand
AGTCAGTCGTCTGAGCCCCCCGTGGGTGTTCGCGTCTCAGGAAGATTTTCTGAGAGCGACTACACCACAGTATCGCAGCGAGATTATTCTACTCGGCGATGTAAACAGGTTCTAAGAAGGGCTAAAAGCAAAATAAAACTGTTATTTCTTATATCTTCTCAACTACGATAGACTATAAATATCGCATTTCGATTCGACATTGGGACACATCGGCTTTGCCGAACAAGCGAAACGCGAAATAGCAGATCCTGAGGCAAACAGAATTTGATAATACCGTAAAACACAATGTCGCCTGATGTTAATTGTCGCCTAGAGATTTAGCCAATCACTGGACTGTACTCTCATCGCTTTTTGATATGCATTTAGAGGGGTAGGGAAACGAGTACCGTACTGGATCACCGATGCGACATCTAACTTGTGTTCTACGGTAGCATTTTCGCCGAACACAGCCAATATGACCAATATGAACACAGTGAATACAGCAATTTGCACCTCCCATCCACGCCTCGTGCCAAATTTTTTTTTTTTAAACAGATAATTCAATAGTAGAACCTTGCTATAATCTAACCAATCACTTCTTGTTGGGTTTTGTCATTCGTTGTGTCCATGTCACTTTAGTGACTCCGATGTATAAGTACTTAATAGTACTTAAGTAGTAATAGTAATAGTAATACTAATACTAATAGTAAAGCAGAGTTACTTGCTATTACTATGCACTTCTACAGTTTATTCTGTATGCAGTGAAAGTATTAACCCCGTTACGGTCGGTGCCTGAATGGCCCCGGGGACTCAAGGTAAGGTGTGTTGCGCCCTGCGCTCCACCCGTGAGAATGTCAACTGACACCTCACCTTGCACGCCCTATTTTATATTAGTTAGACATGAATATAATATGCATATACAAATATCTAAATATATATGTTGAAGTTGAAGTTGCCTTTAACTTCATAACCGCCCTGCGGTAGACGCCCTGCGTCTGGGTGCTCTGCATCCCAATAACTTCATAACCGCCTGCGGTAGACGCCCTGCGTCTAGATGCTCTGCATCGTTATGTTCATATGTGTAACCGCCCTGCGATAGACGCCCTGCGTCTGGTTGCTCTGCGGTAGACGTCCTGCGTTGGATGCCCTGCGTCTGGTTGCCCTGCAACTCATCATATATGGTAACCGCCCTGCGGTTGACGCCCTGCGTCTGGATGCCCTGCATCTGGTTGCCCTGCAACTTCATCATATATGGTAACCGCCCTGCGGTAGACGCCCTGCGTCTGGATGCCCTGCATCTGGTTGCCCTGCAACTCCATCATATATGGTAACCGCCCTGCGGTAGACGCCCTGCGTCTGGATGCCCTGCATCTGGTTGCCCTGCAACTCCATCATATATGGTAACCGCCCTGCGGTAGACGCCCTGCGTCGCACCTCCATAACCGCCCTGCGGTAGACGCCCTGCGTCTTGGGTGACTTTCTTTTAGGTTTGTAACCTTCCTGCAACTTGGTCGCTTATCCGGTATCCGGATATCTGACACTCCCCCTCGACCTGGTGACTGGAAGGTATGACATGTCGTAAGGTTTGTGCTTGACAGCTCTGAGTCATACCCAGATGACGGTCCCTGGGTCCCTGCCTCTGCCCGTCACTTGAACGCGCCCTGCACGTAAGTCTGTAGTTGCTCCTCCTTTAATTGCTTCAAGAAGATCGTCTTGAAACTGGTCGTCTGCTACGTGGCACGACGCCTAACATCGTTCGGAAACGCGTGAACGTTACACGCTCTAGTGCCTTGGTTAATATATCTGCCACTTGATTGTTTGTCGGCACATGTTCCGTCCTAAGCCATTCTTCTTGTATCAATTTCATCACGTAATGATACTTGTTCTCAATGTGCTTGACATGATGATGTTTACCAGGCTTCTTCGGGAGATATATGGCTGCCATGTTGTCGCAATATATCTTCGGTGTTTGTGTCGTGACCTTTAACTCCTTGCATAACTTGTGTACCCACTGCAAGTCCCTTACACCTTCATGCATCGCATAGTATTCAGCTTCCATGGTGCTTAGTGCATTGATTCCTTGTTTTCATGATCCATAGCCGATCACAGCTCCATTCATCATTGTTACGTAGCCGCTGATGCTTCTTCGATCATCTTTATCGTTAGCATAGTCTGCATCCGTGTAGACAGTTAATTCAACTGCTTCTACAGGTCCTTGTCGTATCACCATCAGCAATCCAAAGTTCTTGGTTCCTTGTAGGTATCTGAACACTCGTTTCGCTTGTGCATAATGTTCTGCCGTATGGTTGCTTAAATATTGCCCCAACCCTCTCACAGCATGCGCAATGTCCGGCCGTGAGCCCGATACCAAGTACTGCAGTGCTCCAACTGCCTCTCGGTATGGCTGTTCACGAGTATCTTCCTTATTAGTGACGGTATACGTCGCCGCTTCAGGTATTGGCACTGGGTTACACGTTGACAGATAGAAACGCTTTACTATTTCCACAACATATGCTTCTTGACTGAAGAATATGGTCTTGGCATGTCGGTCTATCGTCACCTCGACACCCAATAGATACTTGACTGGTCCAAGCTCTACCAGTTCAAACACTTCCTTGAATTTGATCACAATCAGCTTCATTTCCCATGAGCAATAGATCATGATCATCCACGTATACAGTGAGCAGCATATGAATCCCCCCTCTTGGAATCGGGCGTACAGGCCCCAGTCGGACTCGACTCGAACAAAGTGTAGACGTCGTAGTCGATCATGTAGCTTGCAATTCCATACGTTAGGAGCCTGCTTTAATCCATAGAGAGCCTTGACTAACTTGCACACATAGTCTTGGTTGTTGTCTTCAAAGCCGCTCGGCTGTTCCATGAGAACTTCTTCCTGTAAGTCTCCATGTAAGAAGGCTGTCTTCACATCATATTGTAGTACCACACATCTTCGCTGTAGCGCAAAGTATAGTGCCGCTCGAATAGTGTCAAATCTGATCACTGGTGCATATGTCTCGTAATAATTGATGCCGTAGAGTTGCTTGAATCCATGCACCACTTGCCGTGCTTTAAATCGTTTTACGTAGCCCTGCTCGTTCTTCTTAAGTGCATACATCCATCGGTTCGTGATAACATTGTAGTCCTTGCACTTCGTCCATCGCGGTACTAGTATCCATACATCATGTTTCTTCAACGATGACATCTCTTCATGCATAGCAGCTAGCCAATAGTCTGCGTAATGCTCATCAGCAATAGCCTGCTTGTAGGTCTGTGGTACCTTGATCTCATCTGCAAGAAGCTTGTCTTTTGGCTGTGTAACAGGGCTACTGTTACGCGGCTTACACTGTAGGATTGCAGTGAGGAAGCGTGCAATTTGTGTAGGACCAAATGTAAATTTGGTCCTTCTTAGTTTACCTTAGATAAACTTAGATAGAAACTAATAAGTGTATTAATTAATTATCACTTAACTATATATATATATTGTTATTATATATACCTAAGGGTGCTTGAGTAGTAGAAAGTAAGTTTAAAAGTGAATATATTTATGGTTGGTTAAGAGCTAACTAGTATAATTAGACCAAGACTAATCATAGTAACATGTAGTATAAACTGATCTAATGACATTTTTATCATTAGATTACTTGTTAGATTCGATAATATCAGAATCTGTTCTCAAAGTGGAATGACAACTTATAATCCAATATTCACATTTCAGGTTTTACGTCTGAAATTGAACTGTGATATTTCTACTCAAATATCACTTATGTAATGGCTCCCCATTACAGGCTGTGTCACGTAGCCCTCATATGCGCCCTGCGCTAGCTTCTGCTTCCTTGCCTTCTTGGATATCACATGATACACTTGCACATAGTCCTTGTACTTCGAATTAGGCCTCCGTTTTCTTGTAGGTCGTATGTCTTGTACATGCTTCGTTGTGGAGTCCAACTCCCCCTGACCTTCGATGTACACTTCAACCGGTTCTAGGCTGGTATCCTGTCTTGTTGCCACTGGATTGTCTTCGGCAAACTCAAGACGTCTCATGTCTTTCCGCATTTTTACGAACGGAGGTTCCGATGGCAGCTGCCTAGTTTCATCACCATAGGCATTGTCAAGAAGTATATCCATGTACTTCGACTGTATTGTATAGTTTTCTTTGAATCGTATGTTGTCTTGTCTTCCTGTTCCAACAGCACCCGTTCTGATATCCATGAACTTGTATCCTTTTGTACTTGATGAGTATCCCAGCAGGATCCCTGTCCTGGTTCTCAGCTTATCTTTTTGTTTTCGTCTTCCATCCGGTATGTAGACGAACACCACGCAGCCCCATGTCCTTAGATGTGATACATCTGGGCGTTCTTCATACAATAGCTCATGTGGTGTGTGATCTCCAATTGGCTTCGATACTGTGACATTCCATGTATCCACTACATGTAGTAGGCACTCACCCCATGGAGTATAGGGAAGTTGTGTAGGGTCCTTATTGTTGTAACGATGGCACCATTCCATTGCTCTGCCATACCATTTTCTTGTGGGCTGTATCCGTTTGTGGTCTGTGTCTTGATCCCTCTTTGACAGCAATACTCTTGTAGATCCGAATTAATCAGCTCTGTTCCTTGATCAGCAAACAGTTCTTGTACAACTCTTCTCTTGTGTTTGAACTCTGTGTTCAACCTTGTAACTAGTTTCTTGATGTTGTTTACTGCACTTGACTTTTTGTCGAGTAGGAACGTCCACTTGTAACGTGAGTATTCATCCATAATAAGCAGAAAATATCTGCTTCCACATATTACTCCTTAATTGTATCCACATCCATGTGTAACCGTTGTAGTGGTCTTTCGGCTTTCTTAGTTTTGGATGGATAATGCATTTGTCTTTTTTTCGACACTTCAAAGTAGCTCCATCCCCACATGGTTGTAACGACGATGCCACGTCTCCATGTTAGCCTCTGCCTTCCTTGCTTTCTTGCTTGCACTCTTAGTTTCTTCAATGGTTGTCGTAACGCCATACGTTCCCACTGGTATACAGGCAGGATGATGGGAGAACATGCGGTAGATACCCGCCATCTTCATGAATCTGTGGTGGAGCCGATTTCCAAATCCATGCCCGAAGTCTTGGGTGGAATCCAGATACCCACTGGCCCGGACGACCAACTATCGGAGGTGGTACTCCGTCGATCCTGATCAGCATCAGAATCAGATGAATCACCATTGTGGTGACTGATCCGATCCTTCCGGTCATCTGGCCGGTCTTCATGCGCGTCAGGATCTATGTTTATCTTCATCTCACCTTGTGTACCCGTTGATCGGGGGTGGTTACACTCACTTAGGTGGACTCGGTGACGAAAACGATGATCTTGATCAGGTCGGAGGGGATGACCTTCTCGAGACGGGGGGTGTCCTCGGGTGGAAATCTTCACCGGAGAACGGGTTGGGGTTGATACTTATTCAGTATCTAGGCACTGATCAGGAAAGTTCGTCTGATCAGGCCAGCCAATGAGAGAGAGATATAACGAAACCAAGAAAATGCGATCAATCCACGATCTTCCACAGTAATCCACAAACGTTATCTCCACAAAACCTTTACCAATATTATTAACGTGTTCCAAACACGTGTGCGTTGAGGGTGAGGTTCGATCACCTAAAACAAACCCGTCGGGGGTCTTCCGGTAAGCCAAAATGCGTCTAAGCGCGTCTTAACCGGGAAATAGTTGAGCAAGAGGGGACTAATCAACCCTGTGCTCCCAATGACCGCAACACGTGGCGGAGCGACTCTTTGCTTTAGGGGGAAAATCAAAACCTGTTATTATATATGCAATGTCCTATACCTGTGTACCGTACACCAACTCATGCCTGACTTATACTTCGAACCTATTTACTTCGTCGCACGGTTGCGTAGCGCCACCTTGCCCATCCTGGCTGCACTTTCAAGCTGATCTGTACCACTTCTGCCCTGATCACGACCCGACTCTTAGGAAGATCTTCAACCCATCCCGATCTTCGACAAACGACCTTGAAACCACTTGAGATCTGCTCTTCTAACACTTGCCCACTTCGTATCCAGCCCGACTGAACCGAGAACTTTACTTGCCTTTGCATCTGGACGCTGATCAGAGGCTGATCAGCCCTGATCACGATCGGCATAGTGATCAGCCGAGTGATCAGGTGGTGATCAGGCCGATCAGCCCTTGATCACCTCGGGAACGCTCTGGAACATCATCATCACGACTTTGTTCATCTGTTCAGCCATACTTCCGACCTCCATTCCCCGTCAGGGCAACCACATAACACCGATCTCGGCTGATCAGGCCTGATCAGGCCTTGCCACGTCATCTTCGGACAAACCTATAGGTTATCATCACTCACACAACATGTCATCCACATGCCCGACTTCATTCCACATCTAGTCTTCATTGCGCGGGCATAATCAGCCGATCAGACCGTAAATTCGTGTCATGATCAACTTCAACCACTATACCATTCATAGATCGGCTGGACGGCTGTCCTTGACACGTCATGTCAACAGTTGCTCACCTCGTTTTACATCCACGGGAACTCCACTTAGTAATTGTGATAACGATCGTGATCGTGATCTCCATCGTTCCATCAGTGTCTGGGACTGGGCGTAATGACAGTACTTGGCTGATTTCTTCACATCGTGAATATCCGTTGTCCGCCACCTTTTCATCGTAACTGTGATCAGCCTTTTCCCACCCATCAACCGTCATATGTTGATGGGTGTTCCATCGTCACCAATCAACGGCCATGTGTGGTCCACTTCATTCTCAATATTTTCCGATCGCTTTACCACAGCCGCCCCTGAGACTAACTGCAGCCGCGCAACGACTGCAGTTCGACTCACTCACTTCCAAATTTCCTCTCTGGCGATCACCATGGCTGACTCGATCCGATCTTCTCCTCCTTCTTCGTCTTCTTCGGCTGCCCGCCCGTTCGCTGCCTCGCCTTCCAGTTCCGGTTCGGCTAATCCCGCGATCGCCCCGATCACGACTTCGGCGCCGATCACGACCAGCCTCATTCGTCCGACGACGACCCTGGCTTCGTATCGCCCTCCTTGGAATCCATCCGCTCGACCTTCTTCAGATCGCCCCCTCCGTTACCTGGAACAGCTCGCCCGGCTAATAGATGGATCGGGTTCACTCACGTTGGGGTCCGTGGAAGCTTGCCGACTACGGTCGGAACTCCGAAGTGCAATTCCCGAGTTGGTTTCTCTATATGATACCAATCGGGCACTTAACGCTGAGTTATCCGACCGTCGGATCGTTGCCGATTCCTTGGCACATGATTCTGCTGATCTGGCTGCCCAGCTGTCGACTCTCCGGCTAGATCACGACCGACTTGACCAAGACTTGCAAGACATGACTGATCGCGTTCAGAGTTTGACGATGGAGCGTGATCAGCTATCAGCTGACCTCGCTGCTCTGCGCCTCTCCAGGCCTTCGGACACCGTCGCCTCTTTACAGTCGCTGATCGGTTCGCTGACTATTACCATCCGCCATCAAGGTACGTTTATCCCATTCACTTCTTCTGTAATCCGTATATGACTCTCCATGTTTATTTCCAGACGAACGTATTGAGGCGATGAAAGACTCGATGGTCGAGATGGTGGACCATCTACAACGGCTCGATGATCACCGTCTCGACCGTGATCAGCTGCTTCGCGACAAGATCTGCACTGCCGAGGACGTAGAGCGTCGGGAAGTCGAGGTTCGCTACTCGGATGAGCAGGTCCAGCTCCTGGTCAAGCAACTTTCCGATTCTCGCATCGGCCGCGCCGACATACAGAAAAGGTTGTGCGAGAGTCGGAAGGCGGCTGAAGATTGCCGGCGCGAGCTTAATCTTGCTCGGGTTAAACTTGAAACCCTAGAGCTCGATGATCGCGCCTGGCTCCAGCATAACGCCGACTTGAGAACCCTCGCGGTGCAGACTATGGAGAGGTGGACCAAACCGAACACCGGTTCGGGGTCAGTTCGGACGGCCTTACAACGGCTTCCTGAGCTGATCAGCTCCTTCACTCCGTCTGGAACACCACCACAATCTTCTGAGTCTGCCCCGCCATCACCAGCGTCTTCCGTCGCTTCCTTGCCGACCCATAGTGCTGATCAGCCCGTGATCAGCACTGCAGCGGCTTCTGCGTCTACTCAATCTCGTTTACCAGCGACTTCGAGATCAGCGCCTTCGGTCTTGAGTTCTGAGAAGCGCAAGCGGACCAGCTCGTCAAAGAAGAAGATGTCTCCCGCCAAGCGCTTTCGTCTCATGGTTGACTCGGACGATGAGTCGACTGATCTGGACGAGAGGACGTTGTCCGTTCTGGCCCGATCGCGCAGTACTGATCGCCGCACTCCAGCGCCAACCCTTTCCGGCGTAAGTTCGCTGGCCCAGGCCGTTACTTTGCTTGAGTCAGATGACGAGGATCTTGAGGAGGAAAAACCGGCTCCGGCTGATCCCAACGTTCCTCCAGCGGCCAATAGGGCAGTGATCGCCCCGCCGCTCAATTTCACGGGCGTTTTCATCCCGGCGAAACGGTCGTCGATCGAGCAGGACGATTACAGTTATAATCCGAACCAAAGGTTCATGGATTTGTACGTCGTCATGCAGGGCAAGCCGACTTCTGCTCACATGGCAACACGGAAACCTTAGAGTGCTGATCAGGTATGGGATCTGACGCCTCAGGTTCTTGCTGTGAGGCACAAACTCGTCCCTCGCTTGTGGTCCCGCCCGCCAGGCTGGATCTTTCCGACAAGATCGCCGGCGCCCAAAGACAAGCAGTGGCAACCGAAGGTGCTGACCAGAGGCGCTATTGAGCTTCTGATCGATTCAGCACCTTGGGATGTCCTCCTGACACCTATGCCTGGGCTGGCGTTTCCCGATCACCCTTGGTTTGTTGAGCTGCAGGGACGTTTGGCCCTGTATTACCAGGAACACATTCAAGCGATATGGGAGGCGACCCACCATTTCCCGATCACGGCGGCGATGCGCAAGGACGCGTGGATCGAGCATTACCATCATGCTCGCAAGCGTCGACGCACCAAAGCCGGGGCTGCTTGGGCCACGATCTGCGATTATATCGTCGACGGAATCCTGCACGGCGAGTGTGATCTGGACGTTTTCCTGTTCCCTGGCGTCCTGCATTTACCTGTTCGTCGAGCGGGGTCGCGAGGACTCAAGGCTGACGGCGGGGATTGGTATCCCGGTTATGGGCATATAACTCCGGTCGCCACGTTGCGTGATTGCCTGATCTGGACCGATCAGCAGGAGCCTTGGCGAAACCAGTTCCGATCAAGCCCCATGGATCATCCAGGGTTCGCGGTTTCTCGCTTGCGCACTAAGTATGGCCTGTGATCGTCGTGACAACCAACTTTCGTTTCATTTTCCATAACCATTAATATATCACGACAGTTCTTGATAATTTCACGTTCCATATCCACACTTCCTGTTCAGGTCACACTATTGTCTTCATCTCGTATGTCGGTCGCTCACATGTATGAAAATATAGTTCTTGTGCGTTATATGTATATGTATATCCGTTTACTCCAAACCAGCTCAACCATCCTGATCTCCACTTGCCCGATCATTACATTTGGCTGATCAGTCACAATGTGTCAACCCAGGCTATTGAGATTCCTGGTTGCCCTCTTCGTGGGTTTGCATCACTCCAAATCGATTTCGTCTCACCCGATCGCGTTCAAATTCCCTTAATAGGGCTCCACAGTTCAGATCACGTTCATCTACCCACTCGGGATCGCCATAACCCTTCCATCGAACCAAGTAATCACGATGGGTTCGGCCAAATCGGGTCCTCTTGCCTGATCGGGTATCCAAAACCTTCTCCACTTCAAATTCGTTCGGGTCCAACGTTCTTTCCCAACTGTCTTCGGGTAAGAGAGCTTCGTCGAAGTCAAACCTTGGCTGATCATCGCATGACAGCCTGGTTTTAGGCCGATCAGGGTATTCCCGAACCAGTTTCAGCTTCGACAAGTGGACGATCGGGAAAATTCCGTAATCGGTACCTGCAGTAATCAGCCGAGCGGCATGATCACCGATCAGTTCGGCTATACGGAACGGTCCATGCCACAGATGTGCTAACTTCTTGGCATATCCTTCTTTCACGCGATCCAAGTAAAGCCATTGATCCCGGCTCGATATTATGCGAATCAGCCTGATCATTGTTCCGATCAGCTCTTTCTTGGATGGCCCTCCGCAATCGTTCGTTGACTTGCTCCCGCGCATGTTGGTAGTGACGTTGGAGTCCCATACGCCATCGACGAGCTTCGCGATCTCGACCTCGTGTGCAACCAACAGGGATCACCGACTCAATGGTAGATCGGGGGTCCCAACCATATGCCAGATAGAATGGAGTATCTCCCCTGATCCGATCGAAAGAGGAGTTCAACGCAAACACCAGTCTCTCCGCATATTTATCCCAATCTTGTTGAGCGGAGTCCGCGACATACATCTTGATAGCTCTAGTCAGCATCTGTACCATCCGTTCGGCTTAACCATTCGCCTGCGGACGATACGCCATGGTCGCGCTCTGTTTCTGGCCGAGCATCTGATTAAATGATCGGAACACTTCGGCCATAAAACCTGGTTCACGATCATGTCTGATCACTTCACTGGCTCCAAACCGTCGAAAAACACATTCTTCGTAACTGCAAGCGACTTGTTGGGCCGTTCGTGTAGATCCCGCTTTCGCGATCACCAATCCCGTGAACAGATCAGTCCAGATCAGCAACTCTGTATTGCCCTTGAACGATTTTGGCAGGGACGGTATGTGATCCATCGCTATCACTTGGAAATGGTAGGTCTCCTCGATATTTCCAGGTGATCTCCCCCGGATGTTTGGCATACCTTTTCCAGTTTCGAATCCGTACATGTCCCGACAAACTTTTGTATACTTCGATATAAGCCTCTCCAATGAAAATTTTTACGGATCCTGTGATACGTTCGACCTACGCCCTGGTGGCCGCCCTCCAAACTGACATGATAATGGTGTAAGATATTAGCTTGTAAAGTCTCCGGGATCACGAGCCTTGCCGATCGGTCCAAATCCGCATCGGTCTGATCAGCTTGGACATAGTAAAGCAATAGATCATTTTCGTCGATCCCGTAGTTGGACGCGAACTTGGCGCAATCGTTTGCTTCACCCTGGCTCAGCTTCTCTAGATCACCCTTTAGAAACGCCTTCAAATCAACGATCCATTTTTCCTCGTCTTGAGCCTTGAGAATTCTTTCGATCCGCATCTCCTGTACTATTTCTTCTGTCAGGCTTTCTCGAGAGAGTGATCTGTTGGGTGGTGATCTGGTTCGTGATCTCGTCAAATCAAGATCTGGGCTGCTTCTTTTTCATCTTCCACACGGATCAGCTCAGGCAGCCTATTGATATCCACCAGTTCCTCCAGCAATGCTTGATCGGTAACTATTGATCCGGCCTGATCACGCATAGCCATAGTGGCTAGGTGATCTGCGCTTCGATTCCAATCACGTTTCACATGTAAAAGATCATGCCTTGGCCATCCACGTAAAGCTTTCATAACGCGATCGTTCAGTAGCTTCAAACGCGGTGCTTTACAGTCGATCTCTCCAGTGATCTGCCGAATTACCAGGTTTGAATCTCCGCATATGATTACTCTTCCGATCTTTTGCTCTTGCAAGAGATCCAAACCTAGCAGCAGACCACGATATTCGGCCTCATTGACCGTGATACCTGGAGTATAATCTGAACCGGCCGATATAACAGTCCATTCAGGCAGTTTCCATAACAGCGCACTATACGCCCCTACGCCTTTCTTCACACTCGCTGATCCGTCGAAACTTACAACGATCAGATCTTCCTCCGAGCCGACGATCGGTGGGGGTATAGTGATCGATTCTCGTGGTTGCTTCCTGGGAGCGACCTCGATCAGGGCTTCATCGACTTCTGATCGGGGCGTGATGCTGGCTGCTAGTGTTCCAAGAATTTCTTCTTCGCCCTTGGTGCACTTGATGATCTCCAAGGTCCACTGAGATAACACCGCTGCCCATCGCCCCAGTCTTCCGTCTAAACCACTCGCGGATAGTAACCACGCCAAACTAGATCGCCTGGATAATACCTTAATTGATCTAGTTACCAGCATAGAGTAGCAAACATCCAATACACGTAATAATGCTAGCACCTCCTTATCCACAACACCGTAGTTAACTTCGTTCGGTTTTAATGTTCGGCTTGTGAACGTCACCGTGCAATAAACTCCATCGTGATCTTGGACCAGTGCGGCGGATATTGCCCATTTACTGGTATATAGGATCACCACGGGAATCTTCTCCGGATCGAAGTGTTTCAGTATCGGGGTCGAGATCATCTTCGCCTTTAACATACTGAAGGCTACCATAGCTCGCTTCATATGGTCCTCTGACCCTGCCACAGTTCGATCAATCAGTGATCCAGTCTTGAGATCCGTTTCAGTAACTTCAACTTCGTGATCAGTCTCAATTGGTGATCTTCCTATCCGATCACGTTCTCGTAGCCCAGGATAATCAACTTCCTTCAGTTCATATAGTATAGCGGCGTAAATCGAGAAATCTTCGATAAATCAGCTATAATTTCAGAGATCCGAGGAAGGATTGCATGGCCTTCAGTGATCGGGGGAAAGGTAAGTTGCTGAGAGCAGCCAGGTCTTTCGGGTTTGTTCCATTCCTTGGATCGACACGTTATGGCCGAGGTAAGCGACCTTGGGTTGACCCCAGAAACTCTTGACCACACTGATCGACAAATTCCAACGCTCGCAGGTGTCTAGGAGTCGTTCGACCTTATCGCATAGCATATCCCAGGATGTTGCCGTGACCAAGATATCATCTATATATGATCGCCTTCCCAATACGGATCGGCCCTGATCTTGGTCTGGTTCACCTTCCGTAAACACATCATGTAGATCCGTGGCTTCCCGATCAGCACTGATCTGGAAATATCCATAGAGGGCATTGTCGATCAGCCTCTGATAGATCTGTGGGGCATTCTTTAATCCAAACGGCATCCGATTCCATTCAAAAAGTCCGAAAGGTGTAACGAAAGCCGATATCTCTCGAGCGCGATCAGTCATCGAAACTACCCAGAAACCACTAGCCATATCCAGCGAACAAAACCATAAAATTTTATCCAGATCTTCTAATAAATCATTGATCAGGGGCATCGGATAGACCATCAACTTCGTGAGGCGATTCACCATTCTATAGTCGATACACAATCGAATATCAACCCCATTCTTCTTAATCACGATCACGATCGGTGATGCCCACTGCGATGTTGATGGTCGGATGATCTTTGTACTCAACAAGCCCTTGATCAAATCGGATAACTTTTCCCGGTATTGAGGTGCAACTTTACGACAACGCTGAGCGATCGGCCTCGCATTTCCCACGTCTATATCACAAACAGCTCCGAATGCGGCCGGGGGTAGGGCGTTACCTTTCCCCATCAGTAAGTGACGCCTCTTCCAGATGATCTTCTTTAGCTGATCGATCTGCTCGGGAGTGTTCACTTCGGGATCACCGACCTGTAGATCTTCCATGGTGACTTCTGGCATATTGGGCGATACTTCCGGTAAAACGGCCATCTGCTTCTCGATACCTTCAATGTACTGATCGCCACCTTCGTGTATACACACTTGTTTGTCTATCTGATCTGCCTTTTTCTGATCGGTGTCATCTTGAGTTGCTCCTTAGGTCACTCGACTGATGGTCTACTTCGGGTTCACCTTCCTCCGTAATGACTTCGGCAGATTCATCCTCCTTTTCCTTCTCATGATCGTTCTTGAACTCCTCACTGTCATTTCCGCTTTCTGGGTCCGTTGTTTTCGGTGAGCCGGGCCTAATTATACTCAATATCTGTGGACCTTCTTTGACCCGGCTTTCCCCTGTCGCTTCGATCGGTGGTCTCCTGATCAGCAGCTTGGTCGGCGTAGGATATTCCGGCTTCTCGACCATAGGTGAGGTATCTTCATCCGCTAAGTCTTCGTCACTGATCAGGTCCGTGGTGGCTTGATCAGCCAGATTCTGTCATTCAATGTATCTTCGTGATCCCACTGAAACATATCCGATCTGTCGAGGTACTTTCCCTTCAGGTAACCACATCCCTAAGATCATGTCTTCGTGGATGATCAGCGGCTGATCGGATATATTCGTGACCCTGATGTAGCTTGATCGGCCGATACCTTTAACGAACGTTGGTACCCAACGTTCGCCGCGGGTCAGCCACAATTTCTGTTGCCGATCACTCGACCGAATCATGACGTCGACTGATCGGGACACCCCAATGTTCTCGTACTGACCCATCTTTAACATCCGTACATGAGTATCATATAAAGGTCGTCGGCCAGATAACTGAATCTGCACTTCATCCGGCAGAGTCAGGGTTCCATGAGATAGGTCAAGTCGTATACCGGTGGGTACCATAAAATCCATCCCCAATATCGCGTCTTGACCGGCTAACCGGCCAACCCAAGCGTTAAAATAGTAGACCAGGGATCCTGCCAGGGTGATTTTAACACGTGATCGTCCTTCCGTCATATATGAACTCTCGCCGATCCCAACACATTCTTGCCTCTGGGTACTGTCTATACGACATCCCACCTTACGAGCAAAGGCGGAGTTGATGATCGAGACTTCTGCCCCAGAGTCAAATAAAATAGTGGCTTTTTCATTGTTATCTTTCCATTAGCTTTAGCCTGTTTAAACCACTTGTCGGGAGAGTGATACTTCCAGTATCCTCTGGATTCACCGGGCAGTAGATCCAACTCCATGATCACGTCCGATCGGGAATATTCATCCACTCTGAGACTGTAGATCGGACACCGATCGATGCAATTTGAATTAGAACATGTATTGTCGGTTATCTTCTTTTCCTCAAACTTATCTCCGCTACCGACATATGCATAAATGCAGAACGTAGATCGCTCGGCTCGAAGCAGATTCCAACCTGGCGAGCGATCTAGTTTAACATCTTCTCGACATCTGGTGGAAGCATACCAGCATGTTTAGTCGGCACATACCACTTGTGCATCAGATTAAAGAATTCTTCGATAGGGCAGGTGCCGGCGTCATGAAGCTTCCCACAGGTCTTGCATACGAAAAAACAATGATCAGAAGGGTGACCTTTACGATCACATTTTCCACACGTAATTCTTTTCCAACAATCACGATCTCCATGTTTGGTCGACCCACAATGCACACATTTCTTACGAGATCGGTCCTGATCAGGTTGAGTGCCACCAGGTTTCCGTCCGTCCATGCCATTAGTCGATGATCTCGGGCGATACATTGGTTCTGTCGTAAATACATGACGGTACTGTTCCTCGTCTGAACTTAGACTCGACTGGCCACTTTCTTCTTCAGAGCTTGAACTGTCTGATTCCTTCGCGATCATTCGAATCGCTCTGGCTGGTCGGGCTGCCGGTATCTTGCCCTGATCAGGGTGTGGCTTTGACCGGTACCGGTTCGATCCTACCTCGACCTTGGGTTGTCGACTCTTGGCTCGCTGCAGCGTCCTTAGAGTCAGTTCCAGTTGTTCTGAGTCCTTTATACGGAGCAGGGTTAGCTGATCAGCCAGATCGCGATTATCCAGAGTACCAATGAAGTGTTCGACATGTTCGCGGGCTATATCCGGGTGTCGTGGGTCCTTGATCGGCATTTTCGCGCGTAGACCAGCAACATTCAACCGATGTAAGTACTCGATCGGCGTCTCGTCGGATCTTTTCTTCATGTGATAGTACTGTCTAGCGACAGACACCCCCGAATTGCAATACTGTTCTTCAAACTCTTCACACAAACGAGGCCACTTCAAACGCACTTCTCGACTCAGCTGTTTAAGCCAGTTCTTGGCCGGACCTTTCATTAGATCAGGGAAGATCAGGCATCTTTCACCTTCCGGTGTCTTGTCCCTCAGAAAAGCTGATTTAGTCCGACTTAACCAAGCTCTGGCCTGATCGTCATCCATATCCTTGCCGGTGAAATCTTTCAATTCCGAGATCGCAGACATTCGCACTCGGGTGATCGTTCCGGAATCACTGTCAAATGCCTGCGTGGAGGCCATATTCGCCCTACGATGCATCTCAATGTCCAGATCATCCGGATCGAAATGCTGACTGATCTCACCTTCTGACTCCATGTCCACATCACTCCGTGGGGGTGATCTGTGAAATCGATCTTGGTGATCGGCCTGGCATATCGAACGAACAATTCCGGCTGATCGGACTGATTCCATATCCACGTCCACGGGTCTCTTGACCGGTTTCTCAGCGGATTGATTCATGTTCGATGCTGATCGCCATGGTTGTCCTTGCCCAGGTGTGTACTGAGGCAATCCATATTGATCACCCGCAAATCGGTTCATCATTGTCGCGAACATGGCTTTTAATTGCTCTGGGACCTCCGGCATGTTGGTATGACCAGTGTTGGAGGTCGGACTAGCCTGTGGCACTTCCTGAGCGTCTTCGAAACTATCGTCCGATCCGACTCGACCAGGTTCAGGCTTTCTCTTCCTGTTCTGCGACTCGATCTTGGGGTCGATCTGCTTGATCCCTTTCGGGCCCAACGTCATACGTGTGATCCCAACCGAGGAGTCGGTGGAGGCCGCTCCAGATTGTGATGACGATTGATATATCGACTCAATATCCATAGGATACTCAACCAACTGTGATCGGTGCGAAGGATCCGCGATCGGCGACTGGACCACTGGGTTCGCCCCTAGTAACGAGGCAAGGTGATCATACAGAGTTGTCATAGCTTCTCTGATCGTCTCTTGATCCAGATCGAAAAGCATATTCGCGTCGAAGGCACCAGTAGTGAAGCCAACCTCGTCGATCTGCGCCAAGAGGTTCCTGATCAGATCAAGTTGACTGCCTGTGATCACCGGCCGGGTCGCTCGACCTTCAAGCTTCCCGATGATCTTAGGTTTAATGATCTTTATCACACTATCAGGTGGATCACAATGATCCGCCCCCATGTTTTTTCTGTCTTTTTCCATTTTCTTCTTATGCATAGGATCAAAGTTAACACCTCGATCCTTTCCTGGGTTATAGTCAACTTTACTATAAACCAGATCGGCCCCGATCGGGGCCATGTGGAGAGTTGTTTCATCTTTAATCTCGACCTGGTATTCCACCAGACCAGGTCGATCATCGCTTCCTTTAGATATGGACAGCATCGGAGGCGATACGCCTTCCTCCAATACACCCGAAAAAGTTTCCTCCACTTTGATTTTCACATCTTTTTCATCATCAAAGGAATCACGGTGACATCCTGAGTCACCAAGTGATCTGGGCACGCGCACCATTGCGGTGAAGCCGATTTCCAAATCCATGACCGAAGTCTTGGATGGAATCCGGATACCCACTGGTCCGGACGACCAGGGGTACTCCGTCGATCCTGATCAGCATCAGACAACCATTTCGTCCTCTTCTTCAGTCGGGTGGTGAGTAGCTTGATATTTGGCGTAGGCTGTAGATACGTCCGTCTTTGGCTTGTGACCACTTTCCTCTTGTCTCCGGGAAGCAACTATGTCGAATGGGGTGGATCCAGTTATGTTTTCTTTTTCTTCTTTTTCTTCTCCGGGTTGTTCTCTGGGTTCGGGTCTGACCCGCGGTTCTGGCCAATCAGCATCACCGGGTTTTGGGCTCATAACCTGTTGGGTTTTGTCATTCGTTGTGTCCATGTCACTTTAGTGACTCCGATGTATAAGTACTTAATAGTACTTAAGTAGTAATAGTAATAGTAATACTAATACTAATAGTAAAGCAGAGTTACTTGCTATTACTATGCACTTCTACAGTTTATTCTGTATGCCAGTGAAAGTATTAACCCCGTTACGGTCGGTGCCTGAATGGCCCCGGGGACTCAAGGTAAGGTGTGTTGCGCCCTGCGCTCCACCCGTGAGAATGTCAACTGACACCTCACCTTGCACGCCCTATTTTATATTAGTTAGACATGAATATAATATGCATATACAAATATCTAAATATATATGTTAAGTTGAAGTTGCCTTTAACTTCATAACCGCCCTGCGGTAGACGCCCTGCGTCTGGGTGCTCTGCATCCCAATAACTTCATAACCGCCCTGCGATAGACGCCCTGCGTCTAGATGCTCTGCATCGTTATGTTCATATGTGTAACCGCCCTGCGGTTGACGCCCTGCGTCTAGATGCCCTGCATCTGGTTGCCCTGCAACTTCATCATATATGGTAACCGCCCTGCGGTAGACGCCCTGCGTCTGGATGCCCTGCATCTGGTTGCCCTGCGTCTGGATGCCCTGCATCTGGTTGCCCTGCAACTTCATCATATATGGTAACCGCCCTGCGGTAGAAGCCCTGCGTCTGGATGCCCTGCATCTGGTTGCCCTGCAACTTCATCATATATGGTAACCGCCCTGCGGTAGACGCCCTGCGTCTTGGGTGACTTTCTTTTAGGTTTGTAACCTTCCTGCAATTTGGTCGCTTATCCGGTATCCGGATATCTGAAACTTCTTCGTTTCCATTCATACGCATGCTGATACTCATCGTCGTAGTCGTCCTCGTCGTACTAATGCTCATACACATACTCCTCCACAGGCGGTGGCTCGGGCACTGCCACAACCAGGCCATCCAAGTCTGATAAAATTGGCATACTGAAAAGTTTGGCCCCCCCAAATTTCTCTATTATAAGAATCAGCCAATCACACACCAGTATCCCGATGCTCCAACCTTGATTTGTGAACATTGTATATTCGCACCATGTTTTCAATATAATATATATAGGGAATACCGGTATGCCCCCTCAACATGCGTTTTTGATTGGAAACTACTGCGTGGACGAGGTGCCTCGCGGGTGCTATTTTTCTCCATTTGATGAGTCGACGATGTTCCAGTTCCAGTTACTGCCAAATAAGTTTAACCAATGATTTTGGTCGGCTGACTTCCAACTGCTGTGTCGGAATTACCTATAGAGGACTGCTCAGTACTTCTCGCAAGCACACCGCGACGAGACTACATTGGTGAATTCAAGAAGCTCGAGCCGACTCCAGATGTGTTCTACATGCCACTATGGAGCAAGAAACAACTGAAGTCAATTTCTCCCATGTATCCACTTGCAGCAGCTGAGTGGGAGAATCGATTTGAGTGCTTGGGTGGTGTATGTTGCAAGATATTGGAACAGACCCACAAGTGCTTCTTGACTCGTGCAATGGAAATCCGCTAGCTCAGTTGCTGTGCGGATACATCTTCGAGCCTTATTGCCTGAGACTGTTGGGCGTTTTAAATATCGGGGGCTGTTTTCTGGCACTCAGAAGCGAAAGCAAAAAAAGACGCAAACGAGATCGCCAAGATACTGGAGATAGACAAATAATTATAATCCCACCGTCACCGCAGCCTTCTCAAATAGTGGATCGGGTGGAATTCAATCAACTTGCAGGTCAGCTGTACGTGCCTCGGGCATCGAGTTATACTGCAATTGATGCATGGATGCGGCATTTCGGTGGATTGCAATTTACTGTGGGGAAGAATCATGACATCAAGCGCGGGGCGGCAGATGATTTGGTTAAACTGGGTCCGAAGGGCAATCGACTCTTCTTCTTGCTTCCACCATGCTACTTCAAATCTTTCACCAAGAAGACACCTCATACCATTAAGCAGTATGCAATCCTTGTTCCGTATCCCGAACAAGTGTAAGGAATGAATGTTTCATCACTTCAATGACATCAGCTTCGCTTTCATGGCCTACCAAGACATTACTTCGTGTTCAATTCGTCATCGGAAACACACGTTTTGATCCTGACTGGCAGTACCCCCATATTTTGCCCTATTTTTGAATGTGTATCTCTCCTTGTGGTGTCCGAAACCCTCGAGGAATACTTTGAAGAGTGGTTTCAAGCAGAAGGCAAGATGACTGAAGAGGAGTTGACACTTCGTGAAGTGCCTCGGCCCTCGGCCGTTTGATGTCACAGGGGGAACAATCACATGTACCTATAGACT
The DNA here is from genome assembly GCA_001887855.2 of Sclerospora graminicola. Taxonomy (NCBI): domain Eukaryota; phylum Oomycota; class Peronosporomycetes; order Peronosporales; family Peronosporaceae; genus Sclerospora; species Sclerospora graminicola. The sequence continues at coordinate 2,943 of MIQA02023142.1, read as the reverse complement.
TGCTAATTCTCATGCGAAAAACACGACATGACTTTTTCTAAAAAAAACTTTAGACACATGAATACACTCTCGATTCCATACTCGACGCACTACTTCACTAGCACCAATTATCTTTGCGCTTTTAAATACGTCATTCGTGTCGGCTCAAGCCTTTCACTCCACACATTTGATCAATAAACAGACTGCTGTCCTGCCCGTTTAAAACAGCAGGATCTTTAATCATGCGGTCGGAGACAGTAGCAGATACAGCTTGAGCGTCTAAGCGTAAACTAGCGTCAAATACGTGCTCAAACCGCTTATCACGTGCCATTATCTTCTCCAACAAGGAATTCGACTCAGCGTAGCGTCTAATCAAATGTTCATAAAAGCTGTCGTACGCATTTTGTTCATTGTAAATGAGCCGTCCTGTCGCGTAGTTTGCTGGACGAAAGGCACTACGAACGTGCCCTCAACGCCATCTTGGACTTGAGGCCGGAACACAACCCACCGCTTAAATAGCCATGGTAATGTGCTTTCATCACGTTCTTCCAAAACTGTAATGGGGTACCATTACATAAGCGATATTTGAATAGAAATATCACAGTTCAATTTCAGTCGTAATACATGAAATTGTGAACATTGGATTATAAGTTGTCATAATCCACCTTTGAGAACAGATTCTGATATAATTGAATCTGACAAGTCATCTAATGATAAAAATATCATTAGATCAGTTTTATACTACATGTTACTATGATTAGTCTAGGTCTAATTATACTAGTTAGCTCTTAACCACTCATAAATATATTCACTCTTAAACTTACCTTCTAGCACTCACGTCCCTAAGTGTATATATATATCATTATATATATACTTAATCGATAATAATTAATACATTGATTATTTTCCTATCTGAGTTTATTTAAAGTAAACTAAGGAGGACCAAATTACATTTGGTCCAACACAATTTGCACGCTTCCTCATTGCAAACTAACAGTGTAAGCCGCGTAACAGCAGCCCTGTTACACCTGGTAGCACTTTGTGGTCCGTCCTAACGACCACTTTTGATACGTTCCGCTAGTTAACTAGCAGTTCGAAGGTTTAAGAGCCACTAGCTGTCATGGCAACAGCCAGTGAACGTGAGCGTGAGCGCCAGCTCGCGCACGACCTAGTTACGGAAAACTTCCCTAGCTGGCCACCGAGTGCTTCGGTCACATTGGCCGAGATGATTAGGACCATAGGGCCCGACATCATCACTCTCCTCCGTGCCAAATCCTCGGAGGATGCCCTAGAAACGGTTAACCGTTTCAAGAGATTGTATGTCGACCCTCAGGTGCGTCATGCTCTGTTGCGCTCTCAGCCGGCGACAACAACAACAGCGCCCGCATCTAGTGCGAGCGTTGAAGTAGTAAAGGCACGGATTCCGCCCTTTACTGGCGAAGGGGGCGAACCTCTTCGTAGGTGGTTCGCAGAGGTAGAGGATGCTATCACTGCGCAGAAGATTGTGGACCCGCGTTCACAAGCTTATTTCGCCACCACATGCCTAGGCGGTCGCGCCAGGGCATGGGCGATGAGCCGTAGATCCACTGATGGAACTGCGTTTTTGACATATCAGTCATTAAAAGCTGAGCTAAAGCACAACTTTGAAGCCCCAGAAATGGAGCTTAGCTGCCGTGAAGAGTTCATGGAACTCAGGCAGGGCAAGTTGAGCCTACATGCGTACGCTCAGAAAATACAATATTTGTTGTCAAATATTGTATATGAACCGGTGCCTCCTGCCATGCAGGTCACCGCCTTCATGAAAGGACTGAATGACGGTCCCATCAAACAGAGTCTTTACCGGGTTCCCCCGAAGACTCTGACCGATGCTATAGACCAAAGCATCCGGGAGGAGTTCAGCATGCGTCGCTCAGCAGCGCATGCTGGGGTTAATCGGAAAGCGCAAGCGCCTTTCGACTTTAACATGCCGCCAATACTGCATGTTAATAATAATAATAACCAAAACTTCCAATCGAGACGAAGTTCACACTTCGTTCCGAGACACCCGAATCCGCGTCACAATGCGAGCGGAGGAGGTCCAGAACCTATGGATCTCTCAGTTGCGGTCGCCTCGACTCCGAGGCAACCGAAAAACAAGATGTTCCTTCGCTGCAATCGATGCGCGAAAATGGGCCATTACGCCCATGAATGTATGGCGCCGCGTCCGGCACCACGCAGTCAGCGGACTGGACAGTCTGCTGGCAAGCGACATCAATAGGGGCAACTCTCTGTTGATGCAAAAAACGTCAACAACCAGTAGGGGCGGGGCGCCCTACTGGACGGGTTATCTCACATGCCGACATCGGGCATGTGAGGATAATAGCCCCAGACGGGACTATGTCCTGTCAACGTGTGCAGGGTGAAGAGAAACCTCTCATTACCCTTGAAGTTAGGCCACATGGAAACGATGTCCCCATGCGTGCTTTGTTTGACACAGGAGCGTCAAACAATTTCGTTAGAACTGAGGTACTAACGTCGTTGAACTTCGAGGAGATTGAATCTCCAAGAAGCATGCTATCAGTCCGGTTAGCAACAGGTGCAACCGTGACTATACCGAAGCGTGTTATTCGAACACGCCTCGAGTTAGACGAACTATCGTTCGAGGATGAATACATCGTCCTCGATCTTGATGACAAGTTCGATGTCATCTTGGGCATCCCTTGGATGTCCAAGCATCAACCAACGATCGACTGGGTTAACCTGTCGATCGACCGCGGCGGTCTCACAGGATCTGATCACCCTGTGAGTAATCCGGCTGTATCTCATGATACAACCGCAGCGTCAGATAGCCTGGTGGATAGCGATGGCACCACCAGATCTAATCCGACTAGATCAGCGGATGGTACACCCGCTGATCAGAGTCCAGAGGGACGCGAACGCGCGACGAACGAGGCGTTGCGCGTCACTAATGTGTGTAACACGAGT
>MIQA02023141.1:0-26148 GCA_001887855.2 Sclerospora graminicola | reverse complement strand
ATCAACCCATTCTACAGCCCTAGGACACCCTAAACTACTAGCGTAGAAATAGCTTTTTAAAGGTATTGAGCCTAATTATTACATGATATGATAAACACACAATGTTTAATATCACTCACTACTTTAAAACATTCTACGACAAATCACTTCAATCAAAACAACATTAAAATATTAGACGTGACGCAAAATATGCAATGATTTGAACTGATAACTTATTTTAACTCACAATTTTGCCACAACTGAAAGATGACCGGTGTATTACCGTTAAAGTCGGATCGAGTAGGTTATTTAGTTTTTTGTGTATTTTTACTGGGGTTGTGTGGTAAGACGGTTCCTGCTTAGCGCTCTCGCTTCATCGCTAACTCTGATGACGAGTCGACAGATTTGGATGAGCAAACGTGAACTGCCCTGGCCAAGTCACGCAGCGCTGATCGTCGAGCTTCGGTGACGACCTCGTCGGGGTCAGCCTCGTTGACCCAGGAAATCGCTTTGCTTGACTCGGACGGAGACGGAGAGGACGATTTGGAGCGAAGCGACCGGTTCTGGCTGCTTCTAGCGATCCTCCAGCCAACGATACGACGCCGACTGCTAGACCGGCCGGCTTCACTGGCGTCTTTGTCCCAACAGATAAATCACCGATCTATCAGGACGACTACAGCTATGATCCGAAGAAAGAATTTATGGATCTGTATGTTGTTCTGCAAGGTCGACCGTCGACACCCTTGCTGGCGACCCGACAACCCTGGGGTGCTGATCAGCTGTGGGACCTAACGCCTCTGGTTCTCTTGGTAAGGAGAAAAATCGTTCCTCGCTGTTGGTCCCGTCCGCCAAGGTGGATTTTTCCGGTCAGGTTGTCGGCGCCCAAGAAAGAAGACTGGCAACCTCGCGTGCTGAAACCCAGGGCCATCAAGCTCTTGATCGCTTCAGAGCCTTGGGAGGTTCTTGCAAAGCCTATGCCCGGATTGGGCTTTCCTGATCATCCCTGGTTCAGAGCTCTGAAGGGTACACCTGGATTCGTATTACCGGGACCATGGTCGGGCGCTATGGGAGGAAACTCACCACTTCCCGATCACTTCGGCTATGCGTAATGACGCTTGGCTTGAGCATTACTTCCATGCTCACAAGCGACCGCGCCGCAAAGAGTCAACTGCTTGGGCCGCGATCTGCGACTTCGTCGTTGATGGGATCCAGCTCGGTGAGTGCGACTTGGACGTCTTCCTTTTCCCTGCCCGTCTGCATCTGCCTATTCGCCGGGTGGAAACACGAGGCATCACGGCTGACGGCGGGGATTGGTATCCCGGTCATGGACACCCGACTCCGATCGGCACGTTGCGCGATGCTCTGGACTTTGCCGATCGTCCAGACCCATGCCGAAACCAATACCGCCTAAGCCCCATGGATCATCCGCGATCCAGATCTCCCATCTGCGCATGAAGTACGCTCCGTATTTATCGTGATAACTATTTCTCATTTTACTCTCTTTTAATCCTCAATATATCATGACAAATTTCCGATGATTCTTGTGTTCCATATTCAAAACTTCATATCCAGATTCCAACGTTATCCTCGTCTTGTGTGTCCGATCGTTCATATGCACGTCAATGTAATTTTCATGAATATATGTATATGCATGTCCGTTGACTCCGAACCAGCTCAATTAACTTGGTCACAGCTTGTTTGACCATTACCATTGGCAGATCCATCGTAATATGTCAACCCAGACTATTGCGCCTCCTGGTTGCCTTCTTCGTGAGTTTGCATAACTCCAAATCGGTTTCTTCTCCCCGATTACGTTCAAACTCCTTTAGTAAAGCCCCACAGTTCAGATCCCGTTCATCTACCCATGCTGGATCGTCGTAACCTTTCCACTGAACCAAGTAATCACGATGGGTTCGACCAAATCGGCTCCTTTTGCCTGATCGGGTATCCAAAATCTTCTCTACTTCAAATTCATTTTGATCCAACGTTCTTTCCCAACTGTCCTCGGGTAAGAGAGCTTCGTCGAAGTCAAACCTTAGCTGATCACAGGATAACAACCTGGTTTTAGGGCGATCGGGGTATTCCCGGACTATCTTCAGCTTCGACAAGTGGACGATCGGGAAAACTCCGTAATCGGTACCAGCTGTGATTTTTCGAGCTGCATGGTCATCGAACATTGCAGTAGTTGCAACTGATGTTTCGATAAAGCCGCAGGGGGCAGGAGCACGCCAAAAGATCTGCTTAGTGTTAAAATATCAAAATCGCATATAATTTGTTGTGAGGTTATTTTCAGATACTCGGAAAGGTCCATGCCACAGGTGTGCCAACTTCCGGGCGTATCCTGTGTTCACACGATCCAAGTAAAGCCATACCCTTGATCCCTGTTCAATGTTATGCGGGTCGGTTTGATCGTTATTCTGATCAGCTCTCTCTTGGATCGCCTTCCGCAGTCGTTCATTCACTTGTTCCCGCGCATGTTGATAATGGCGCTGGAGTCCTACACGCCATCGACGAGCTTCGCGATCTCAACCTCGGGTACATCCGACGGGAATCACCGATTTGATAGTAGATCGGGGGTCCCAACCATACGCCAAGTAAAACGGAGTATCTCCCCTGATCCGATCCAAAGAAGAATTTAACGCAAATACCAATCTCTCTATATATTCATCCCAATCTTGTTGAGCAGAATCCGCGACATACAGCTTAATAGCCCTGGTTAGCGTCTGTACCATACGCTCGGCCTTACCGTTCGCCTGCGGACGATAGGCCATAGTCGCGCTTTGTTGTTGACCAAGCATCTGATTGAATGATCGAAAAACTTCGGCCATGAAACCTGGTTCCCGATCGTGTCTGATCACCTCACTTGCTCCAAACCGCCTAAAGATACATTCCTCATAGCTGCAGGCGACTGGTTGGGCTGTTCGGGTAGATCCTTCTTTCGCGATCACCAATCCCGTGAACAGATCAGTCCAAATCAGCGGTTCTGTATTGCCTTTGAACGATTTCGGCAAAGAAGGTATGTGATCTATCGCTATCAGTTGGAAAGGGTAAGTCGCTTGGATGTTCCCGGGTGATCTACCTCGAATAGTCGGTATACTCTTCCCGGTTTCGCAATTAGTACACGTTCCGACAAACGTTTGGACACTACGATATAAACCTCTCCAGTGAAAGTGTTTGCGAATCCTGTGATACGTCCGACCCACACCCTGGTGACCACCCTCTAAACTGACGAGATAATGATGCAAGATATCTGCTTGTAAGGTCGCCGGAATCACAAGTCTCGCTGATCGGTCCAGATCTGCGCCAGCCTGATCAGCATGGGCATAGTAAAACAACAAATCGTTTTCGTCAATCACATAGCTGGACGCGATCTTAACACAATCCTTTGCTTTCTTCTGGCTCAATTTCTCCAAGTCTCCAGTAAAAAAAGCCTTCAAATCAACAATCCATTTTTCTTCGTCTTGTGCCTTGAGAATTCTTTCCATCTGCATCTCCTGTACTATTTCTTCTGTTAGACTTTCTCGAGAGAGTGGCCTGCTGGGTGTTGATCTGGCTCGTGACCTCGTCATGATCGAGACCTGTGCTGCATTCTGTTTATCTTCCGAATGAATCAGCTCGGGCAACCTATTAATCTCGACCAATTCCTCCAGCAATGCTTTATTAGTAATCCTCGAACCAATCTGATCACGCATGGCTATCGTGGCTAGGTGATCAGCACTCCTATTCCAGTCACGTTTCACGTGCAAGAGGTCATGATTTGGCCATCCACGTAGGGCTTTCATAACGCGATCATTCAACAACTTCAAGCGCGGAGCCTTGCAATCGATTTCTCTGGTGATCTGCCGGATCACCACATTTGAGTCTCCGCAAATGATCACCCTTACACTCTTTTGTTCTCGAAGGAGATCCAGACCTAGCAGCAGACCACGGTGTTTGGCTTCATTGACCGTGATACCCGGAGTATAGTCTGAACCAGCAGATATAACAGTCCATTCTGGCAATTTCCACAACAACGCGATATACGCCTTTCTTCACGCTTGCTGATACGTCGAAGCTTACGACGATCAAGTCTTCATCCGAGCCGACGACCAGTGGGGGTATAATGATTGACTCTCGCGGTTGTTTCCGGGGAGCGATCTCGATCAGCGCTTCATCGACTTCTGGTCGGGGTGTGATACTGGCTGCTAGCGTACCAAGAATTTCTTCTTCGCCTTTGGTGCATTTGATGATCTCCAAGGTCCACTGAGATAACAGTGCTGCCCATCGCCCCAGTCTTCCGTCTATTCCGTTTGAAGACAATAACCAAGCCAGAGTAGATCGCCTAGACAATACTTTGATTAATCTGGTCACCAGCATAGAATAACAGACATCCAATATGCGTAACAGTGCCAGCACTTCTTTATCAACTATGCCATAGCTGACCTCATTCGGTTTCAACGTCCGGCTTGTAAACGTCACTGGACAATATACTCCATCGTGGTCTTGGACCAGTGTGGCTGATATTGCCCATTTACTGGCGTATAGAATCACCACGGGAATCTTTTCCGGATCGAAATGTTTCAATACCGGAGTCGAAATCATCTTCGCCTTCAACATACCGAAAGCCACCATAGCTTGTTCCATATGACCTTCTGACCCTGGCACGGTTCGATCGATCAGCGATCCAGTCTTGAGATCCGATTCGTTAATTTCGGTCTCGCAACCAGTCTCGTTCAGTGATTTTCCCACCTGATCACGCTCTCGTAGTCTATGGTAATCCACTTCCTTCAAATCGTATAGTATAGCAGCATATATCGAGAAGTCTTCGATAAACCGGCTATAAAATTTCAGAGATCCGAGAAAAGACTGCATAGCCTTTAGTGATCGGGGAAAAGCAGGGTTACTGAGAGCACCCAAGTCTTTCGGGTTTGCTTCCAATCCCTAAATCGACACATTATGGCCAAGGTAAGCAATCTTGGGTTGACCCCAGAAGCTCTTGACTACGCTGATCGATAAATTCCAACGTTCGCAAGTGTCAAGGAGTCGTTCGACCTTATCACATAGCATATCCCATGATGTTGCCGTAACCAAGATGTCGTCTATATCTGATCGCCTTCCCAAAACTGATCGTCTCTGATCTTGGTCCGGTTCACCCTCCGTAAACACATCATATAAATCGGTGGCTTCTTGATCGGCAATGATCTGGAAATATCCCTAGAGAGCGTTGTCAAACAATCTCTGATAGATCTGTGTAGCGTTCTTCAAACCGAACGGCATCCGGTTCCATTCAAAAAGGCCGAAAAGTGTAACGAAAGCCGAAATCTCTCGAGCACGATCAGTCATTGAAACCACCCAGAAACCACTAGCCATGTCTAGCGAACAAAACCATAAAACTTTATCTAGATCCTCAAGTAAATCATTTATCAAGGGCATCGGATAAACCATCAACTTCGTGAAGCAATTCACTATCCTATAGTCGATACAAAGTCGAACATCAACCCCATTTGTTTTATCACAATCGGTGATGCCACTGCGATGTTGAAGGTCGGATGATTTTTGTACTCAACAAGCCCTTGATCAAATCGGATAACTTCTCCCGATATTGTGGCGCGATTTTGCGACAACGCTGAGCGATCGGTCTCGCATTTCCAACGTCTATATCACAAACAGCTCCGTAAGCAGCTGGGGGTAAGGCATTACCCTTCCCAATCAATAAGTGACGCCTTTTCCAAATGATCTTTCTTAGTTGATCGATCTGCTCGGAAGTGCTCACTTCAGGATCACCGACCTGTAGATCCTCCAGGGTGACCTCTGGTATATTGGGTGATACTTCCGGCAAAACTGCCATCTGCTTCTCAATACCTTCAATATATTGATCACCACATTCATGTATACACACTTGTTCATCTACCGGGTCTACTTCCTCCGGTTCGGCATTATCTTGGGTCGCCCCTTGTAAGTCATCCGACTAGTGATCTGCTTCGGGTTCACCCTCGTCCTTAACAACCTCGGTAGGTTCATTCTCCTTTTCCTCCTCAGAGTCGTTTCTGAACTCGTCCCCATCATTTTCACTCTCTGGATCTGCTGCTCTTGGTGAGCCGGGTCTAATGACACTCAAAACCTGTGGTCCTTTTTTGACCTGGCTTTCCCCTGTCGTTTCGACCGACGGTCTTCTGATCAACAGCTTGGTCGGAATAGCATATTCCGGCTTCTCAACCAAAGGTGAGGTTTCTTCGTCTGCCAGGTCTTCGTCACTGATCAGGTCTGTGGTGGCTTGATAAGCCAGATTTTGCCATTCAATATATCTTCGTTATCCCACTGAGACATTCCCAAACTGCCGAGGTACTTTTCCTTCAGGTAACCACATCCCTAGGATCATATCTTCGTGAACGATTAGCGACTGATCGGATATGTTAGTAATCCTGATATAACTTGATCTGCCGAAGCCCTTTAGGAACGTTGGTACCCATCGTCCACCACGGGTTAGCCACAATTTCTGCTGCCGATCACTCGACCGAATCATCACGTCGACTGATCGGGCTACCTCGATGTTTTCATACTGACGCATTTTGAGCATCATAACAAATTCGATTATAACATAAAAAAGAATAAACACCTCCTAAATTTTTTTTAATTGTTGCAAAAACCGCTGTTGTAGTATTATCTTCAAAAATCCCAAGGGTTGAATTTAATAATGGTTAGAACTGGATACTGTTGTTGTTGTTTTTAGTATGGATCGGGAAATTCAAGAAGGTAATTAATTGGTGTAGTTGTAACTACACCTTTTCCAGTCCTAATTCGGCAAAGAACAAATTAAGAACGGCAATAACAAAAGCAAATTCGGCAAGAACAATTTAAATTCGGCAAACCTGCCAGGTTGCCTGCTGTGGTCTAACATTCCTCATTTATATTTATGCGTAAAACTGAGTACAAACGTACCGTAAAAGTCGGATCCAGTGGGACACTTTTTTTTCGTCGTAATCAAGTAAAAAAAAATGTTGAGGTTTTTTGGGGTTATTGGGGTCCCGTGACTTCCGGCCTGTACCTTCTTGTGTGGAGGGTACGGTACATGTAATTCGGTAATAAATCTTTACATGTGGGTGGGGTGTCAATATTACAGATTGGTGGTGTCCCACTCGATCCGTATGTCCCACTGGATCCGACTTTTACGGTAGTATTGTTCTGTGTGTAAAATATTAAATTATTTTTGACAACTCCTTTGCTTTTGTTCTTGCTTGCCCTTCTTAATTTGTTCTTGCCGAAATAAAGGTGTAAAGTTAAATATCTGTGGTTTTGTACCTCATATATGGTACCTTGTACCAGTCAATATATTCATTGGAGGAGAAACGATAACGGAGGGACCGACAACGCTCCACCGGAGGCTACCTATGAGGTGTCTGAGGGCGCTATCCATGCGTGGACGAATGCACACGGCTACAACGTCACGCGGAAGACCCGAAACGTCAAGACGGTGTTTTGTCGTGCGTCTGCCTGCAATCGATATGGCCATCTAAGGTCTTTGTTAGCCATCGTCAGTGTGAACCTGCGTTGTCTGCATCGCTCGATGGCACTGAATCTGCGTCATCTTCGATTGAGTCTCGGTAGCTGATGTGATTGCACCCTCGGCAATGCTAAACCGAGCACTGATGCATTGGACAAGTTCGTCGCGAAACACTCGATTAGTGCAAATGTCAATCTTCGACTCTGCACCACTACTGCTCGCACGTCGAACCTTACTTTCTTTTGCATCTTCGTCGCGATCGCTTCTTTCTCACACACGAAAGACCACTTTCCTTAACACTTCAAATTCTTGCTTCATTAATTCAACCTGTTCATCGAAAAAAAACACGGCAATGAGACTTTTAATCAGCAAAAACACATCACAAACCCTTAAGTATAAAGCAGAAACCAAGTCACTCATACTTTGCTCCCCTTGCTAATGTTTGTCGCCTCCATCATAGCGTCCTTTGGCATCTCAATGTTTTTTCTCCCTCCTTAATTTTTTTACTCCTTTAATATTGTCTGGCACAAGGTACCATGTATGGTGTACTGGAGTTTAGTTACACGTCCCCATTGTCTTGTTCATGTGCACCAGGGGTGTGCGGTATCACGTTTCGGCACCGGTACTATAGTAGCGAATCAGGTACCAAAATTTCGTGAAAAGTAGTCCATTTTAGTTATTAACTATTGGCTACTATATAATACCTTATCCTAGAAATTAAATGAGGATCTGGATCTTCCTGGGAATACAATTGCTCGGATGCCTAGTATCTTCTCGCTGTCGGTCGCGGTGCTGGTAAAGTGTCAAATACGCACTGGATACACAATTGTAATCGCATTCCGTCTTCTCTCGTCGAAGGTTGTTGTTGCTCATATGAAGCAACTGTGTCTAGTTGGGCTCTGCTTTGAGCCCATAGGAAATTGATGGTTTCTGCTGACTTATGTCTTAAACCATTGAAAATTGATTGATTGCGCAACTGCCACAACCATCCCACTATAATTCCACAAAATCCCCACCATAAGCGTCGGAATTGTTTCTTGCAAGAGGAGGCTTTAACTCCAAATTTCACCATCATCATTTCTCGAATACGATCGCTTATGTCAGGCGATTGACGAGTCACGATATGGCGCTTAAATTTACTTAGTGACTGTTCGTCCACTGCTACCCCCATCCAATGACTGAGCCACTGGGACCAAATGAGACAGGCACTGACACAACCCCAAAAGATATGTGCGATATCTTGATCTTTCAAAGGACAATCGGGGTTAAGCGGACAAATTTGTGTCCCGTTCCCCTTTTGGTAAAATGTATTTAGCTGATGAGTAGCCATGCGATAAATTACCCATGCCTGGTAATCCGTTAAAAGATGTTTGTGATTCCACAATTGTTTAGGTGTTTGATTCTGGAAATTCTCCACCATTCGTCTCTCTTGTGTTTCTTTTCCCATCTAATTATCATTTCTGGTAGTCGCACTGCGATATACTCATGATACATTCTCTTGAAATACCGTTTAATCGCTTGTGGTATTCGCCAAAATGCTGTTTCTTCGTCGAGAGGCCATCCAAATTGATGTAATTCAGGGTGTGGGTAACACACCACTGTTTTGATGTTTACTTCCTTACCTTTGTCATGAAACAAAGGTTCTGTAGCGTCAAGTGTCCAATAGATTCCATTTACTGATTGATGTAGTAATATTGTTGAGCAATTTTTCTCCGTACAACCTTTCACTATACCAGGTTTGAAAACAGTCCATTTGTATTGCTTCAACACATCCGGACATCTGAAAAGTTTGATTGGAGGTGCCATGCCAATACTTTCCCCGATTTGCCCTCGAGGAGATGCTAGGATAATCGCTGTCAACCAACGCCCCAATTTTATTCGAGTATGCGAGACTTCTTGTCCGACAGGAACTTTCCAACGATATTTATTGTGAGCAATCCTTTGAATTTCCAACTCTCGAATACTGGATTCTGGAATACGATCATATTTGTTAGGTGCTAATGTTGTTGCCTGAGTTTCAGGAATCCATGGATTTCTTACCCAGCTAAATGTACCCCAGAATACCTGATAATGTTCTGGAAGTAGATTGTGATAGGGTATATTGTCCACATTAACACATAATTCAAGCACTTCAGATTCTTTTAAGCCATACGAATGTGTTCCAGGTTCACATTGTATCCGTGATATCAGAGATGGTAAATTCCTCTTCACGTATGTCATTAAGTGCTTACGTTGGGTCGTAGTCGGACTTAACCACCAACCTAATTCTTGGCTCAGTGTACCAATTTTTCTGGAAATTGTCATATTCTTACATAACGTAAAATGCCTCCTTTGCATAGGAGATATTCGTAAAGATTCATCAGGAGACCAATGTGAAAACCTCCAGATCAACCATGCCGTTTTGTAAATATCATTTGCACTGAGTAACCATGTTGTCGCATCCTTTAGTCGTTACACCTGTAGTGCTAATGGTATGGATACTAGTCCGAGTCCTCCAGCTTCCCTAGGAGTATAGATTAAAATCGGGGACATTTTGTGACGTGCTGGTCCTCCATCTGTACTCTGGGACCAAATAAATCTCTTTTGGATTTGTATGAGTTTATTCATAATGTGTTCCGGAGGATCAAATACTTTTGCTGTGAATGTGATCGCCGGTAACACCACCGTATTGAATAACATAACTCTATCCATAATCGAAAGAGAGCACGACACTGCTGTCGCTAATCTCCGATGTATTTGTTGGATACGCTGACCCCAGTTAACTTCCGTCATATTGCCTAGACCAATTTCATAACCAAGATAACGAGTTGATTCTCCTTTCTTTAAGACTGGTATACCACCCCATTCTTTCGGAAGAATTGTTGTGTCTTAGAAATAGAAATTTACTCTTGTTAGGTTGTACTTTCAGCCCTGCCATTTCTCCAAATCGTTTAACCACTTCCAATGCTTTTCCCATCTGATCAGCTTTCTGTAAGAATATGATGGAATCATCCACAAATGCCGAGAATTGGTGCTTGTCAGAAGCCAAACCTATACCAATGTTGATACCATCTATTTCGTTCTCCTGGTGAATAGCTAATGCCAGTGGTTCCACAGCTAGAATGAATAACAGTGGTGCCAATGGACAACCTTGACGTATCCCTGAGCAGACTTCAATTGGTTGAGAAATCTGATTGTTTACTAGAAATTCAGCTGTAGTACCGTCATGTAAATTTCTAATTAAGTTCACAAAACCTATACTAAGCCCAAAGAGCGATAACACCTGATATAGATACTGTCTATCCACAGTATCATAGGCTTTAGCGAAATCCAAAAATAAAATTCCAGGACACTCTCCGTTTGATAATAACTGGCCTTGATGGGTTTGTTCAGTTTGTAGGGTAGCCATCATGATTGCGACTGCCTTTTCCATACATCTACCTGACACAAAGCCTTGCTGTGTGTCACCAATTAGTAACCCTAAGAAGGTTTGTAAACGTAATGCCAGTATTTTCGCAAAAAAATTATATCTAGTTTGTAGTAACGAAATAGGTCTGTAATCTAGTGCGTCTGCTGAATCCCCTTTTTTTCTCAAAGGTAACACCAGTGCTCGTTGGAATGACACTGGTGACATTTGTCCTTCAAGTAATCGATTGTATAACTTTGTCAACGTCGGACTTAAAGTTTCAGCAAAATCCTTGAAAAAAATATTGTTTAATCCGTCAGACCCGGCTGCTTTACGTCTTTCCAGTCGCTTAATAGCATTTAAAACTTCACATTCCTCTATCTGGGCCATTAACAAGTTATTCTGCTCTGCTGACACCATTCGAGTGGAAGGAATTGTAAACAAATCTGCCATTTTCCGTTGAAAGTCTGGTAATAGTACATCACGATGCTCAACCCCTAGAATTCCTCGCCAAATAAACGCAAATTTATCTGGTATCGTCGTTCCAGGAAGCATATTTGATTCGATAGGTACTGTTATCTGTGATACCGTTTGATCTTTTTCGCGCACTGAAGTCTTTTTGTAAAGCCATCGTAAATCCTCCTCTTTCCGATGCAGTCTTCTTCCTTGACGTATTTTATGCGACTTTTGAATTGTCTCTGCTATAGCTGTTACCAGATGTTTCCGTGTTCGTGCATTACTTCTTAATGAACTTCGAAGTTGACTTACTCTTCGTCTTCTACGCCGTGCGGATTTCTTGGCCAGACGGAAAAGAGTGGTCACAATTTTAGCACTCAGTTGGTCCCACTCCGTGTCAACTGAATTTCGATTATTCAATATTGTTCGTAATGCCTCCTCTATCTTGTCGTGTGTACTCAATTGAGATGATCCAAAAAAAAGGTACCGTGGCCTCTGGTTGAAATATTCTTTTTTTTTGTCAGTCTCTTTTATGATAAGTAGAGCTGAACTTGAGCATGGTCTGAATAGACAGGCGGTTCACTGACTTCCAGCCACTGGGTTAATGCTGTTAATCGTTTGGACACATAAAATCGATCAATTCGACTAGCCGAGTTGCCTTTCCAATAAGTAAAGTGTTCACTCGGGTCTAATTTGTCTTCAGCAGAGATTGATCCTATAAGCGCCCTCGCATCCATTAACTGATATTTTTCCACCAGACGAGATAGACTGATACTCTCAGTGTTATTGTTACGTTCTCCACCTAAGCGATCAATCACTGGGGATTCAACACAATTAAAGTCACCACATAGTATCATTTTATCCCATTTGCTTGAAAGGATGTGTTCCACTTCTGTAAAGAAAATTTCTCTTTCGTTGGAATTGCTAGCTGGAGCGTAAATATTGACAATCATCGTAGTTTTCCACTCTACCATGATGAAACGTGATGACCAGAGGTGATTTTTACACGGAGTTATGAGCTTGGCTTGATCTGGGTGAAATAATACTGCTACTCCACCCGTTTTATCATCTCCAATACTCCAATATGCATGTTCTTGGTCACTGTTATAAATTCCCCATAAACGATTCCATTGCTTTGTATATTCTAAGGCTGTCTCTGAAGAGGTAATATGAGTTTCTTGGAGTACCAAAATGTGGGGCTGATGTGACTCTTTCATATATCTCCACGATGTTAACCATCTAATAATATCTGTTTTCTTGAAACCTCTTACATTTTGCGTCAATATGGTGAGAGAGGTCTCCCCCTTTTGATTATATGATTCTGATGTTATCGACTGGAACTCCATTTCCTGTAATAGCCTGTATTTCGCGTAACTATCCATCGATGACAAATCAAAGTAATCATGGGTGACTATATCACTTATCTGTTCGTTGCCCTTAGTAACAGGGAGATGAACCTTGAGATTCATCTCAGTTATGCTTTGGAGAGTCAGGGATGTTAAGGAAGCGATCCGCAATGATATTCATCCATTCATGTAAGTCTGTCCAGGCTGATCCTTCTTCGTCCAATACTTTATTAAATCCTTCACTATAGTCTTTATAAGATGTCTGTACCTTAAAGTGACGTCTCAATAAATCCATTATGGAATTACTCGCAAGATAATCTTCTCTCCTTATCCGCTGCTGTTTTCCATACCTCTGGACCTTTATTTAGGTGTGGAAAGGGCACTATGGTCTGTTGCTTCCAAGTTGCCTCTAATGCACCCCAAGCTTTGATCCAATGTTTTGTAGACTCTTTTGGACTTGAAACACAGTTATTGAAGTCAACCACTAATTCACGCTGAAGTTGAATAACTGGGACGTCTGTTCCGCGTACATACCGGATTGGTTTCGTAAAAAGCTGTGATCCTTGTTCGTTAGGATCTGACCGTGTACATAACCGTTTGGCTTTGGTAGTTCTTACGTGTTCCTCGATTAATGCATCGTGTTCATCTTCTGGTTGTTCCACCTCATCCAGAGCTGACCCTAGTAATTTTAGTTCATTACTATTTGTCCTTTCTAACCAGCTTCGATGGTACCATTTGTGCAATACCGATTCTGGTATGTTATATTTATGCATCACGTTCTCACGGGTATCCGGATGAGTCAAATCCGCTTCCAGGACCTGAATTTGTTCTTGATAGATTGGCGTCCGACTTTATCCGTTAAGAAGTGCAGTACTTCTAGCCAACCAGGATCATGAGTCAGAATAATCTGCTCAATATCACATTTAAAATAGTCATGGATAGACGGACCGCCCAGCCTATTAATAATATCCGCCGTCATTTCCTCCCATTCTTCATCCTGCTGTTTCTGTTGGGCTTTCATATCTACGAGGATTCCGTTATCCGTCTCTGTTTGGTCTGAGACCTCATCCATAACGATATCCCCATTTCTTCCACTTTGAATGTTAATATATCGATCATCATCGTAATCTTCGTCTGACTCACTTCCACTACTATTGTCAGTCATGATTACATCCACTTCATCGTCAGATTTATCCTCTACAGCTCTCAACCCATGAATATACGCCGAGTAATGTGCTTCTTTAAAGAAAAGAACTATTGGCCATTGCGTATGATTCTTTGGCTCCTTTTGCTTTAACCTTCTTACTGTGTCAATACAGTTCTGTAATGACATTGGATACTCTCCACTCATCATGTAACAGTTGTGTTTTTTGTTACGTGTTTCTGGTGCGTAATGAATTACGCCAGGTTCCTCCATCCTTGCATTTATATTTATGACAAAGATGTCTTTCTGAAGTAACGTACTTATTGTGGCCAAAGTATCGTTGCTTCCCCATGCCTTCTGTGGAACTGTATCCGTGATCTTAGATCCACTGGTTGCAAAGTCCCTGAGATAAAGTTTAAATTCGCGAGCTGACGCATTTGCTGAAATTTTTTCATATCCTCTTCCTAATCCCAATAAAGTATGTTTACGGATACCTGCAGGGAATTTTATTTCGAAGTCAAGCAGCGCTCGAATATGACATCCATCCTTAATCAGCCGGGCTAAAATTTCCAAGACTTTCACATTTTTCTTTTTAAATTGAAGCGTCGCAAGTGCCTGACATATTGCATACACCTGACAGTTTCCTGTCGCCGGTGTTGCAATACGTCTTATACCCATAAGCGTTTCTGCCTCTTCTAAGGTAACTTTTTTTGGATGTGGGGTAGTATTTTGTTCTCTCAAAGGAAAATCCTCCATGGAACCGTTACTGACCTATATTTCATCCAATATATCCCTTATCTTGTCTTTGATCTTTCCTTCCTCAATTAGACAAAGCTGTGTGTTGTGACTGTTTCCGTAATTGATTGTCCTTTGGTGACTCTAACTTCTTTGAGTCATGGTGTTCGTTGTGGTCTGCATCTGGCAATTTCTTAATTTTTGTTCCGTTGCCTTGGCCTTCCTGTTTGACATGGTCCCCAATAGATTGGTGTATCTTTTCGCCATTGATGTTCTTTTCTTTTTGAGTGGTACTACGATGTACCCACTCTTTTTCTTTAGTGCCGCCATTCGCTACATTGAATGCCTGCTTGTTGTCCTTTCCTTGACCCTGAGTGTTACTTCCTGGTGTTGAGGTTGAGGTTAACACCTTTTTTATTTCGGTGTGCTGTTGATTGATCGGCCGTTTTTTGTTTTTAGTCTTTTTTTACCGTAACATTAACCCAGTCCGACGATGTTCCTTCGCTGGAGGAATTCTGTGTTGGGGCTTCCTCTTGTTGATTTGATATGTCCGTATCGGAAGAAGCTGATGAAATAGGATTCTCACTTTCATTTTCTTCCTCGTTCTTTGCTTCATCGTGTTTACTATTGATTCCGTCAACAGTAGCTTTTCTGTGAGTATTAATTTGATTCCTCAAATCATCCATACTGGAAAATGTTTCCACGAACTCCTCCACTTTTTCCGTGTCCTCGGTAGCGATTACGATGCATCGTGTTTTTTGCATTTCTTCCACCGTAATCGTACATTGTTTCATTGGGTGCCCCAACTCACCACAGCGTAAACATTGACGCCGACCCCTCATTGTGGGGTGTTCAATTATTACCATTACTTGATTCCAATACAAACGGCTTATATTAATCAGCTTTCCTGGACAATTCTTCGTGGCCAATGTTAAGCCCACGGATGTGGAGTTTTCCGACAAGGGTCCTCCATTATCCATATCTTCTAATTGAAACGGTACATCCAATACCTTTTTCAACATAGCATATAATTGTGTCAGGTCAGTAGTTCGTGACACATTCCTTAACACACAAGCATAGTAATCAGCTTGAGTATATTTTACTCCATTACAGTCCACTTGGTTGTTCCATATCGAGTCGACACCATCTTCCTTACGTTTGTGTAAGTTATATACCGTATGATCGTACCGATGAAATGTTACCTTGACTCCCACGAATTGTTCCGCCATGTCACGAGTGTAAAAGTGAAAATAAATCGAATGATTGTTAGCATTGTAACTTATCGTTTTCACCTGGGCAATCATCGCCCATAACTCCTTTGAACCTTTCGACCTAGTCGCTGCAGCAGTGGCGATACTTTCTTGTATGCACTTCGTACTTAGAAAGGCCGCTTTAATCGGACTTTCACCTTTCATGTCCATTATCAAACATCCTTCCACCTGGACTCTTATTGTTTGAATCAAACGCACATGATGTTCTGGTGACATTATCCTTTTGACAAATTGTGGGATTCGTCTTGCGATAATATTACCTTCCAAAAGTCCTTGCACAATTGTCCATTCGTGATCGGTTCCATCCCTTAGTTTAGTTGGTGCAAACTTAGCGTATTCCCTCTCACAGATTTTTCGTAGTTCAGGGATCAACGTCCCATCATAAATTTCCTTACGGAAAAGAAAATCAGTCGTGTTAACTTTCTGCACGATTGATTTTTCCTTGGGTGCAATTTTCGCCGCCCAACCTGAAAGTGGGGGCGGATCTTGACCCGCTTGACGTACAGCTGCCTGTCCTATCATTTTCCGCAAAATTCCTTCGAATGTTTGGTTTGACTTCTGCGCACTGATAGCCGCACCAACAATTCGTTGTTTCCATTCTGACCAATTCTGTTTCTCTTTGACCACAATGTGCTCAAATAGCTCCAGGAGACAGTCATTTTCTCCTTTTTGAGTTTTGGCAAGCGTTTCGCACTAGGAGACAACTTAGATGTTGGAACCTTGGCCTTTACATACACTTGCACAAATAGTTGTTGCATGGTGTCTAGCCATGCTTTTACCTTCGGTGAGGTCTGGGAAGCATTTTCCAGTGCAGCCCTCAATGCCCCGGCTAGGTCCTCTGCTGAATTAACTTTGACCTTTTTATTTCCGGATTGTGGTACGGTTTCAGAAATGATTCTGATTTCTGATGTCTTCGATGTACCACCTGTCGAAGTATCAATCTTAGAATCATGTTTACGGGAACCAGCTGAGTTCACCTGGCTCTCCGTCGAATCAGGTTCAGTGGTTGTAGTCGTTGGAGCGTGAGATTCTTCGACCTCTGTTCCCTCCCCTCGCGCCGAGTTATCCGCCTCACCCTCCTTTCCAGGTGAGCTGGATAGCTCCATCTCTTCACTCGTCGGGTCTGCCGACATGCCACCGCTAGATGGTGGACCGGACCCAGGGTCCGGGACGCGCATTGTCGTGGTAGCTGTTAAGGTTCTTAGTCGTTCTCCAATCCACCTGAGCCAGGTGTGTGCGATAAAGCAAATTGAGAACTGGTACCAAAATATTTTTTCGTGTAAAGTAGTCCATTTTAGTTATTAACTATTGGCTACTATATAATACCTTATCCTTGAAATTAAATGAGGGTCTGGATCTTCCTGGGAATACAATTGCTCGGATGCCGAGTATCTTCTCGCTGTCGGTCGCGGTGCTGGTAAAGTGTCAAATACGCACTGGATACACAATTGTAGACGCATCCCCTCTTCTCTCGTCGAAGGTTGTTGTTGCTCGTATGAAGCAACTGTGTCTAATTGGGCTCTGCTTTGAGCCCATAGGAAATTAATGGTTTCTGCTGACTTATATCTTAAACCATTGAAAATTGATTGATTGCGCAATTGCCACAACCATCCCACTATAATTCCACAAAATCCCCACCATAAGCGTCGGAATTGTTTCTTGCAAGAGGACGCTTTAACTCCAAATTTCACCATCATCATTTCTCGAATACGATCGCTTATGTCTGGCGATTGACGAGTCACGATTTGGCGCTTAAATTTATTTAGTGACTGTTCGTCCACTGATACCCCCATCCAATGACTAAGCCACTTGGACCAAATGAGACAGGCACTGACACAACCCCAATAGATATGTGCGATATCTTGATCTTTTAAAGTACAATCGGGGTTAAGTGGACAAATTTGTGTCCCGGTCCCCTTTTGGTAAAATGTGTTTAGCTGATGAGTAGCCATGCGATAAATTACGCATGTCTGGTAATCCGTTAAACGATGTTTGTGATTCCACAATTGTTTAGGTGTTTGATTCTGCGAAAATCTCCACCATTCGTCTCTCTTGTGTTTCTTTTGAAAGCATCTAAGTAAGAAACCGTTCTTAAAAATTTTTCATAAAAAAACTGTAAAAGATGATTACATAGATAGGTTTTAAGTGTAAGTATTGTAAAATATTTAGCTTTAAAATACTAAAAGTTTACAAAATTTAATTTCTCATCTAATTATCATTTCTGGTAGTCGCACTGCGATATTCTCATGATACATTTTCTTGAAATACCGTTTAATCACTTCTGGTATTCGCCAAAATGCTGTTTCTTCGTCAAGAGACCATCCAAATTGATGTAATTCAGGGTGTGGGTAACCCACCACTGTTTTGATGTTTACTTCCTTACCTGTGTCATCAAGCAAATGTTCTGTAGCGTCAAGTGTCCAATAGATTCCATTTACTGATTGATGTAGTAATATTGTTGAACATTTTTTCTCCGTACATCCATTCACTATCCCAGGTTTGAAAACAGCCCATTTGTATTGCTTCAACACATCCGGACATCTGAAAAGTTTGATTGGAGGTGCCATGCCAATACTTTCCACGATTTGCACACGAGGAGATGCTAGGATAATCGCTGTCAACCAAGGCCCCAATTTTATTCGAGTATGCGAGACTTCTTGTCCGACAGGAACTTTCCAACGATATTTATTGTGAGCAATCCTTTGAATTTCCAACTCACGAATACTGGATTCTGGGATACGATCATATTTGTTAGGTGCTAATGTTGTTGCCTGAGTTTCAGGAATCCATGGATTTCTTGCCCAACTAAATGTACCCCAGAATACCTGATAATGTTCTGGAAGTAGATTGTGATAGGGTATATTGTCCACATTAACACATAATTCAAGCACTTCAGATTCTTTTAAGCCATACGAATGTGTTCCAGGTTCACATTGTATCCGTGATATCAGAGATGGTAAATTCCTCTTCACGTATGTCATTAAGTGCTTACGTTGGGTCGTAGTCGGACTTAACCACCAACCTAATTCTTGGCTCAGTGTACCAATTTTTCTGGAAATTGTCATATTCTTACATAACGTAAAATGCCTCCTTTGCATAGGAGATATTCGTAAAGATTCATCAGGAGACCAATGTGAAAACCTCCAGATCAACCATGCCGTTTTGTAAATATCATTTGCACTGAGTAACCATGTTGTCGCATCCTTTAGTCGTTACACCTGTAGTGCTAATGGTATGGATACTAGTCCGAGTCCTCCAGCTTCCCTAGGAGTATAGATTAAAATCGGGGACATTTTGTGACGTGCTGGTCCTCCATCTGTACTCTGGGACCAAATAAATCTCTTTTGGATTTGTATGAGTTTATTCATAATGTGTTCCGGAGGATCAAATACTTTTGCTGTGAATGTGATCGCCGGTAACACCACCGTATTGAATAACATAACTCTATCCATAATCGAAAGAGAGCACGACACTGCTGTCGCTAATCTCCGATGTATTTGTTGGATACGCTGACCCCAGTTAACTTCCGTCATATTGCCTAGACCAATTTCATAACCAAGATAACGAGTTGATTCTCCTTTCTTTAAGACTGGTATACCACCCCATTCTTTCGGAAGAATTGTTGTGTCTTAGAAATAGAAATTTACTCTTGTTAGGTTGTACTTTCAGCCCTGCCATTTCTCCAAATCGTTTAACCACTTCCAATGCTTTTCCCATCTGATCAGCTTTCTGTAAGAATATGATGGAATCATCCACAAATGCCGAGAATTGGTGCTTGTCAGAAGCCAAACCTATACCAATGTTGATACCATCTATTTCGTTCTCCTGGTGAATAGCTAATGCCAGTGGTTCCACAGCTAGAATGAATAACAGTGGTGCCAATGGACAACCTTGACGTATCCCTGAGCAGACTTCAATTGGTTGAGAAATCTGATTGTTTACTAGAAATTCAGCTGTAGTACCGTCATGTAAATTTCTAATTAAGTTCACAAAACCTATACTAAGCCCAAAGAGCGATAACACCTGATATAGATACTGTCTATCCACAGTATCATAGGCTTTAGCGAAATCCAAAAATAAAATTCCAGGACACTCTCCGTTTGATAATAACTGGCCTTGATGGGTTTGTTCAGTTTGTAGGGTAGCCATCATGATTGCGACTGCCTTTTCCATACGTCTACCTGACACAAAGCCTTGCTGTGTGTCACCGATTAGTAACCCTAAGAAGGTTTGTAAACGTAATGCCAGTATTTTCGCAAAAATTTTATATCCAGTTTGTAGTAACGAAATAGGTCTGTAATCTAGTGCGTCTGCTGAATCCCCTTTTTTTTCTCAAAGGTAACACCAGTGCTCGTTGGAATGACACTGGTGACATTTGTCCTTCAAGTAATCGATTGTATAACTTTGTCAACGTCGGACTTAAAGTTTCAGCAAAATCCTTGAAAAAATCATTGTTTAATCCGTCAGACCCGGCTGCTTTACGTCTTTCCAGTCGCTTAATAGCATTTAAAACTTCACATTCCTCTATCTGGGCCATTAACAAGTTATTCTGCTCTGCTGACACCATTCGAGTGGAAGGAATTGTGAATAACTCTGCCATTTTCCGTTGAAGGTCTGATAATAGTACATCACGATGCTCAACCCCTAGAATTCCTCGCCAAATAAACGCAAATTTATCTGGTATCGTCGTTCCAGGAAGCATATTTGATTCGATAGGTACTGTTATCTGTGATACCGTTTGATCTTTTTCACGCACTGAAGTCTTTTTGTAAAGCCATCGTAAATCCTCTTCTTTCCGATGCAGTCTTCTTCCTTGACGTACTTTATGCGACTTTTGAATTGCCTCTGCTATAGCTGTTACTAGGTGTTTCCGTGTGCGTGCATTACTTCTTAATGAACTTCGAAGTTGACTTACTCTTCGTCTTCTACGCCGTGCGGATTTCTTGGCCAGACGGAATAGAGTGGCCACAATTTTAGCACTCAGTTGGTCCCACTCCGTGTCAACTGAATTTCGACTATTCAATATTGTTCGTAATGCCTCGTCTATCTTATCGTGTATACTCAATTGAGATGATCAAAAAAAGGGGTACCGTGGTCTCTGGTTGAAATATTCTTTTTTGTCCTGTCTCTTTTCTGATAAGTAGAGTTGAACTTGAGCATGGTCTGAATAAACGGGCGGTTCACTGACTTCCAGCCACTGGGTTAACGCTGTTAATCGTTTGGACACATAAAATCGATCGATTCGACTAGCCGAGTTGCCTTTCCAATAAGTAAAGTGTTCACTCGGGTCTAATTTGTCTTCACCAGAGATTGATCCTATGAGCGCCCTCGCATCCATTAAATTATATTTTTCCACCAGACGAGATAGACTGATACTCTCAGTGTTGTTGTTACGTTCTCCACCTAAGCGATCAATCACTGGGGATTCAACACAATTAAAGTCACCACATAGTATCATTTTATCCCATTTGCTTGAAAGGATATGTTCCACTTCTGTAAAGAAAATTTCTCTTTCATTGGAGTTGCTTGCTGGAGCGTAAATATTGACAATCATCGTAGTTTTCCACTCTACCATGATGAAACGTGATGACCAGAGGTGCTTTTTACACGGAGTTATGAACTTGGCTTGATCTGGGTGAAATAATACTGCTACTCCACCGGTTTTATCATCCCCAATACTCCAATATGCATGTTCTTGGTCACTGTTATAAATTCCCCATAAACGATTCCATTGCTTTGTATATTCTGAGGCTGTTTCTGAAGAGTTGATATGAGTTTCTTGGAGTACAAAAATGTGAGGCCGATGTGACTCTTTCATATATCTCCACGATGTTAACCATCTAATTATATCTGTTTTCTTGAAACCTCTCACATTTTGCGTCAAAATAGTGAGCGATGTCTCCCCCTTTTGATTGTGTGGTTCTGATGTTATCGACTGGAACTCCATTTCCTGTAATAGCCTGTATTTCGCGTAACTATCCATCGATGACAAATCAAAATAATCATGGGTGGCGATATCCATTATCTGTTCGTTGCCCTTAGTAACAGGGAGATGAACCGTGAGATTCAACTGAATTATGCCTTGGAGAGTCAGGGATGTCAATGAAGTGATCCGCAATGATATTCATCCAGTCATGTAAGTTTGTCCAGGCTGATCCTTCTTCGTCCAATACTTTATTAAATCCTTCACTATAGTCTTCATAAGATGTCTGTACCTTAAAGTGACGTCTCAACAAATCCATTATGGAATCACTCGCAAGATAATCTTCTCCCACCATAGCTGCGAATTGCTCAGCATAAATATATGCGCTTATCAGGTATCTTGCCAATGAAGATTTCCTCATTGGAGCACATAATCGGATAAATTTGACACCGCCATAATGATTACGGCGTAATTCATTCCATTCTTGAGTGCTGTGAATAATTAATGTCCGCTGTTCTGGTGCTTTCAGTGCCAAATATCTCTGCTCCCAAGCACCAAACCATGCAGCTTGCACCCCTTCAATACCATAATTTTTGCCTTGTTCTAACATGGCACACCAACATTGTTCACGCCATATTCGAGTGAGAGCAATCAACGTCTCTGTTGTTATACTATCTAGTATGTATGGGGCTCCATCAAAAGTTTGTAATAATTCCAAAAGAAGAATGCTCTCCTTATCCGCTGCTGTTTTCCATATATCTGGACCTTTATTTAGGTGTGGAAAGAGCACTGTGGTCTGTTGCTTCCAAGTTGCCTCTAATGAACCCCAAGCTTTGATCCAATGTTCTGTAGACTCTTTTGGACTTGAAACACAGTTATTGAAGTCATCCACTAATTCACGCTGAAGTTGAATAACTGGGACGTCTGTTCCGCGTACATACCGGATTGGTTTCGTAAAAACCTGTGAACCTTTTTCGTTAAGATCTATACGTATACACAACCGTTTGGCTTTGGTTGTTCTTTCGTGTTCCTCAATTAATGTATCGTGTTCACCTTCTGGTTGTTCCACATCATCCGAAGCTGACCCTAGTAATTTTTGTTCATTACTATTTTGCATATCTAACCAGCTGCGATGGTACCATTGGTGCAATACCGATTCTGGTATGTTGTATTGACGCATCACTTTCTCACGGGTATCCGGTTGAGTCAAATCCGCTTCCAGGAACTGAATTTGTTCTGGAATAGATTGCCGCCCGACTTTATCCGTTAAAAAGTGAAGTACTTCTAGCAAACCAGGATCATGAGTCAGAATAATCTGCTCAAAATCACATTTAAAATAATCATGAATAGACGGTCCTCCAAGTCTATTAATAATATCCTCCGTCAATTCATCCCATTCTTCAGCCTGCCGTTTCTGTTGGTCGTTCATATCTACTAGGATTCCTTTATCCTTCTCTGTTTGGTCTAAGACCTCATCCATAACGATATCCATTTCTTCGATGTTTAATGTTAATATATCGATCATCCTCGTAATCTTCGTCTGACTCACTTTTACTACTATTGTCAGTCATGATTACATCCACTTCACCGTCAGATTTATCCTCTACAGCTCTTAACCCATGAATATACGCCGAGTAATGTGCTTCTTTAAAGAAAAGAACTCTTGGCCATTGCGTAAGAATCTTTGGCCCCTTTTGCTTCAAACTTCGAACTGTGTCAATACAGTTCTGTAATGACATTGGATACTCTCCACTCATCATGTAACAGTTGTTTTTTCTGTTACGTGTTTCTGGTGCGTAATGAATTACGCCAGGTTTCTCCATCCTTGCATTTATATTTATGACAAAGATGTCCTTCTGAAGTAACGTACTTATTGTGGCCAAAGTATCGTTGCTTCCCCATGCCTTCTGTGGAACTGTATCCGTGATCTTAGATCCGCTGGTTGCAATGTCCGTGAGATAAAGTTTAAATTCGAGAGCTGACTCCTTCGCTGAATTTTTTTCATATCCTCTTCCTAATCCCAATAAAGTATGTTTACGGATACTTGCAGGGAATTTTATTTCGAAGTCAAGCAGCGCTCGAATATGACATCCATCCTTAATCAGCCGGGCTAAAATTTCCAAGACTTTCACATTTTCCTTTTGAAATTGAAGCGTCGCAAGTGCCTGACATATTGCATACACCTGACAGTTTCCTGTCGCCGGTGTTGCAATACGTCTTATACCCATAAGCGTATCTGCCTCTTCTAAGGTAACTTTTTTGGATGTGGGGTAGTATTTTCTTCTCTCAAAGGAAAATCCTCCATGGAACCGTTACTGACCTGTATTTCATCCAATATATCTCTTATCTTGTCTGTGATCTTTCCTTCCTCAATTAGACAAGCCGTGTGTTGTGACTGTTTCCGTAATTGAGTGTCCTTTGGTGACTCTAACTTCTTTGAGTCATGGTGTTCTTTGTGGTCTGCATCTGGAAATTTCTTATTTTTGTTCCGTTGCCTTGACCTTCCTGTTTGACATGGTCCCCAAGAGATTGGTGTATCTTTTCGCCATTGATGTTCTTTTCTTTTTGAGTGGTACTATGATGTACCATCTCTTTTACCTTGGTGTCGCCATTCGTTTCATTGAATGCCTGCTTTTTATCCTTTCCTTGACCCTGGGTGTTACTTCCTGGTGTTGAGGTTGAGGTTAACTCCTTTTTTATTTCGGTGTGCTGTTGACTGGGCGGCCTTTTTTTGGTGTTAGTCTTTTTTTTACCGTAACATTAACCCAGTCCGGCGATTTTCCTTGTAGGGAGGAATTCTGTGTTGGGGCTTCCTCCTGTTTATTTAAACTATCCGTATCGGAAGAAGCTGGTGAAGTAGGATTCTCACTTTCCTTTTCTTCCTCGTTCTTTTTTTCATCGTGTTTACTATTGGTTACTTCAATAGTAGTTTTTCTGTGAGTATCGATTTGATCTCTCAAATCGTCCATACTTGAAAAGGTTTCCACGATCTCCTCCACTTTTTCCGTGTCCTCGGTAGCGATTACGATGCATCGTGTCTTTTGCATTGCTTCCACCGTAATCGTACATTGTTTCATTGGGTGACCCAACTCACCACAGCGTAAACATTGACGCCGACCCCTCATTGTGGGGTGTTCAATTATTACCATTACTTGATTCCAATACAAACGGCTTATATTAATAAGCTTTTCTGGACAATTCTTCGTGGCCAATGTTAAGCCCACGGATGTGGAGTTTTCCGTCAAGGGTCCTCCATTATCCATATCTTCTAATTGAAACGGTACATCCAGTACCTTTTTCAACATAGCATACAATTGTGTCAGGTCAGTAGTACGTGACACATTCCTTAACACACAAGCATAGTAATCAGCTTGAATGTATTTTTCTCCATTACAGTCCACTTGGTTGTTCCATATCGAGTCGACACCATCTTCCTTACGTTTGTGTAAGTTATATACCGTATGATCGTACCGATGAAATGGTACCTTGACTCCCACGAATTGTTGCGCCATGTCGCGAGTATAAAAGTGAAAGTAAATCGAATGATTGTTAGCGTTGTAACTTATCGTTTTCACCTGGGCAATCATCGCCCATAACTCCTTTGAACCTTTCGACCTAGTCGCTGCAGCAGTGGCGATACTTTCTTGTATGCACTTCGTACTTAGAAAGGCCGCTTTAATCGGACTTTCACCTTTCATGTCCATTATCAAACATCTTTCCACCAGAATTCTTATGGTTTGAATCAAACGCACATGATGTTCTGGTGACATTATCCTTTTCACAAATTGTGGAATTCGTCGTGCGATAATATTTCCTTCCAAAAGTCCTTGCACTATTGTCCATTCGTGATCGGTACCATCTCTTAGTTTAGTCGGTGCAAACTTAGCGTATTCCCTCTCACATATTTTCCGTAGTTCAGGGATCAAAGTCCCTTCATAAATTTCCTTTCGGAAGAGAAAATCAGTCGTGTTCACTTTCTGTGTGATTGATTTCTCCTTGGGTGCGATTTTCGCCGCCCAACTTGACATTGGGGGCGAATCTTGTCCCGCTTGACGAACAGCTGCCTGTCCGATCATTTTCCTTAAGATTCCTTCGAATGTTTGGTTTGACTTCTGCGCGCTGATAGCCGCACCAACAATTCGTTGTTTCCATACTGACCATTCCTGTTTCTCTTTCACCACAATGTGCTCAAATAGCTCCAGGAGACAGTCGTTTTCGCCTTTTTTTAATTTAGGCAAGCGTTTTGCACTCGGAGCCAACTTAGACGCTGGAACCTTGGCCTTTACAAAAACTTGCGTAAATAATTGTTGCATGGTATCCAACCATGCTTTAACCTTCGGTGAGGTCTTGGAAGCGTTTTCCAGTGCAGCCCTCAATGCCCCGGCTAGGTCATCAGCTGAATTTACTTTGACCTTTTTATTTCCGGATT
>MIQA02023140.1:0-48488 GCA_001887855.2 Sclerospora graminicola | reverse complement strand
CCTCGTTGGGTGAAAATGGCCTCAGTCCAAACGTATGATTTTGGAACGGTCACCCGAGTCCGGATGTCGGCGATCTCCGAATTAAAGGATTTCATTGCAAGGGTATGGATGATGGGCCTGGTTCAGCCGAATTCTCTACGAGACAATACGCCAGAAGATGAAAGATGTTTGGTGCTCAATGAAAGGCTGGCTAAGAACTGGGTGAAGCCATTAAGTCAGGAAGTCCGATCGAAGTGGCCCCACTTATGTAGTGAATTCGAGGCGCAATATTGCACTACTACTACTACTACTACTCGAATTGCGAATCGGTCGCAAGACAATACTACCACATGAAGAAGAGTTTGGATGAAACGCCGATCGAGTAACTCCACCGTCTACATGGTGCTGGTCTAAGGGCTAAAATGTCGATTAAAGACCCCAAGCATGTGAACATGGCTCGCGAACATGTCGACACTTTAATGGTACATCGGACAATCGTGACCTGACTGGTCTGTTGACGCTCCTCCGAATAAAAACAGACGTTGAACTGGAACAGACAATGCGGACGCTACAACGTGCCAGGAGTCGAAAACCAAAGAACTTAATGGGATCGAACAGATACCGATCGAAGCCCCTCCCCGACCAGGTCAAGGCTCCTGCGTCCCGACCAACGAGAGCGTTCAGGATAATCGCGGTCGAGTTGGACAGTGCAGGATCCGAGGAAGAGAGCGGCCGATCGAGTATGAGTTCTGACAAAGAGCTGTACCGCCATATTTTAACCATGTCCTGACCGAGATCGATGGTCACGGGCGCCGATGAATGGAAAGGAAGCGGGAACTAGCACGAAGGGATCGACTTCGCCGGAAATGAGTCCACTGTGAGTCGACCAAGCATAATGATCGCAATTGTTAGAAAGAATGATATCTGGGAAGTGTGATCGGAAGGGCCACCCCTCTGAACATTGTATTTCGTGTGTAAGACTTGTGGGAAGATCGATGAGGCCGGTTCGTGCCCAATCTAAGGGTTTTTCAACTGGATGCGGAAGTGATACGTGCCGACCAAGCACGCTGGCATGCTCCACCTTACTTCGAAGAGATGTAAAGCTACATCGCTCGCAAGATTTGAATCTGGTTGGAGCCGAGCGATCTACGTTCAGAATTTATTCATACATCGGTAACAGAGATAAGTACGAGGAAAAAGCGTTAACCGACAATACATATTCAGGTTCAAATTGTGCCATCGGTGTCCGATTCATAGCATCATAGGGGAAGACCAGTCCCGATCGAACATCATAATGGAGCTGGACCTATTGCCCGGTAAATCTTGTGGATATTGGAAGTATCACTCTCTCGATAAGGAGTTTAAACAGGCGAAAGCCAATGGAAAAAATAATAACGAAAAGGCCACTATATCATTTGACTCTGGGGCTGAAGTCACAATTATCGACTCCACCTTTGCTCGTAAGGTTACTTGACGATACTCAGAGGCAAGGATGTGTCAGGATCGGCAAAAGTTCCTACATGACGGAAGGCCGATCGCGTGTCAAGATCACCTGAGCCGGTTCCCTGGTTTCCAGTATAGTATATTGACCGGCCAGCCGGTCAATATGCTATACTGGGGATGGATTTCATGATCCCGGCCGGTATACGACTTGACCTTTTTTCCATGCAACGCTGACCCTACCGGACGAAGTGCAGATACAACTTTCCGGTCGGCGTCCGCTGTATGGTATCCGTACAAAATGGTTAAGATGGGTCAGTACAAAAAATTTTCGGTCGCCCGATCGGTCGATGTAATGATTCGATCGGCCGATCGTCAACAGAAATTATGGTTAACTCGTGGCGAACGTTGGGTTTCGTCTTTTATCAAAGGGATCGACAAATCAAGTTATATTAGAATTACTATTATCCGATCCAGTCACTGTACATGAAGACTTAGTAATAACGAAGTGGTTGCCTGAAATCAAAGTACCCCGACAAATGGGGTATGCTTCGATTGGGTCCCGTAGATATACCGACCGGCACCACCTGGCGTACCAGGCCACTACTGACCCAATGATTAACGAGGAGTAGGTAGACAAGATAACTCACCTTTGGTAGACAAGCCAGAATATACCACCCCTACTAAGTTGCTGGTCATGAAATCATCTTCAAGATCGACCGGTAAAATAGTGTCGAGGGAAGTCCAAGGATCGTTGATGTTGTCACCTATGACGACCAAATTGAATGATGACGGTAATGATCGTCTTCCAAAAGTCGTCTTAATCACCGATCGAAGAAGTATCAAAGTCGATCGGGTAGAGTAGATTGAACCAAAGGGATCCGCGATGGTTATTGAAAACGAAATGAAATCGGAACCGAATCAGAAGACGGACGACATGTCTAGATCGACCCCGGGTCTGGTCGGACTGGAAGAAATAGTTCCGGACGACGATCAAGTGTGTATCCATGAAGGCAGTGACCAGTATATCGACGTTTCAAAACCCAGATGGCTATTCTACCGGTGGTGACACCTAATGTGCCGGAATTCACCATGGATGACCAGGAGGTCTGCGGCGCCGAGGCCCCCACAGATCAATCAGCTTAGGAAGATCATCTGGAAAAAGGCGGCATTTGTCGATCGGGAAGGGTAATACCCTACTCCCCGCCGCGTACGGAGCTGATTGTGACATTGGTGTGGGGGGCGCTATGCCGATCTTCCAACGTTGCCGAGAGTCACGCCACAGCATCGGAAAAGTTATCCGACCTGATCAAGGTCCTCTTAAATACGAAAATTATCCGACCGTTATCATCACTGTGGCCTTCACCGATCAAGATCGTGATTAAGAAGAATGGAGTCGATATCAGACTATGTATCGATAACAGGCTGGTCAATAAGCTTACAAAGCCGATGGTCTATCTAATGCCCCTGATCAATGACCTGCTAGAAGATTTGGATAAAGCCATGCTGTTCTGTTCATTTGATTGGCTAGTGGTTTCTGGATCGTATCGATGACCGATCGGTCTCGGGAAATATCGGCTTTTGCCACGCCTTTTGACTTTTTGAATGTGACCGGATGCCGTTCAGATTAAAGAACGCCCCTCTGATATATCAGAGACTGATTGATAGCACTTTGTGAAACCACTGAGGTTCATGATGTGTCTACAGAAGGCAACCCGATCGGGATCGGAAACCGTCAGTGGTAGGAAAGCTATCCTACGTAGATGACATTTTGGTCACGACCTCGAACGATAACTCGATACTTGTGAACGTTGGAATTTGGCGATCAGTGTGGTTAACCACGTTTTGGAGTCAGCCTAAAGCCGCCTATTTTGGTCATAATGTGTCAATCCAGGGGATGGAAGCTAACTCGAAAGATCTTAGGTCACTCAGTAACTTACCGTTATCCTGATCGTTAAAGGCCCTGAAATATTTTCTTTGTCTAAACTATTTCAGTAGGTTCGTCGAAGTTTTCTCGGTGGATGCAGCAATATTATACGAATTGAGAGAGGTGGACTAATATGCTGTGAGAACGCGACCAACTGGAATTGTTACCGGTCAAAACCGACCAGTCGACCGGATCGGAAAAATCGACTTGTAAGGCCGACCTCCCAGCAGACCAGCCTTCATCCAAATCAGGAAACCATATGGAGCGCGCCATGGTTGCGTTTACTATGCCGAAGGCGAAGATGGCCACGACCCGGTTCTGAAACACTTAGACCCTGAGAAAGTTCCGGTTGTGATTATATACGCGAACAAATGGGCGATCTCGGCTGCCCTGGTTTAAGGACCATGATGGGGTATACTGTCCGGTTTCGTTTACAAGGCGGACCTTGAAGCCAAATGAAGTTAATTGTGGCTGTGCGGACAAGGAAGTATTGATGCGGTTACGTATATTGGATGTCTTCCATACTATATTGGTGATCAGACCGATTAAGTTACTTTAAAGACCGTTCACCTTGGCCGGGTTATTATCACCGACCGGAATTGTTGTCGCAGTGGTCTTTGGATGTTATCAAATGTACTAAGGGCGAGAGAGAAATTATTGGTACCCTGGCGGCCAGCATAACGCCGCGGGGGGACGTCGATGAAGCTCTGATCGAAATAGCTCCCCAGAACCAACCTAAGGAGACGATCATACTTCTTCGCCGGTCGTGTGTCCAAACGAGGACTTGGTCGTCATAAATTTCGATGGATCGGCAACAATTAAAAAAGATGTCGGGGCGTACAGTGCTCTCTTGCGGAAATTGCCTGAATGGTCTATCATTTTGGCCGCCTCGGATTATACACTTGGTATCACGGTCAACGAAGCCGAGTATCGCGGTCGGTTGCTCTTCTGGATCTCCTTAGCGTACAAAGAAAGGGAAGAGTAATCACTTGTGGTGATTGAAATCTGATGATCAGACAGATCACTGGGAATATTGACTGTAAAGCACCCCGACCCAAGTTGCTGAATGGTCGAGTCATGAAAGTTCTACAAGAATGGGCCAGATCATGTCCTTTTGCATGTGAAACGGGTCTGGAATCGGAGTACCGATCACTTGGCGGTCATGGCCACATTACCAAGTAGGATCGGCGATGACTGATGATACGATATTGGCCGAACTGGTCGAGATCAATAGGTTATCCGAACTTGTCGAAATCAATAGGTTATCCGAGCTGATCTGAATGGATGATAGAGAGAGACCGGCAAAGAAGATAATGACCAGGTCACGAACCCGATCGGAACCCCGAAGACCGATTTCGAGAGAATGATTAAGCGCAGGAATAGTACAGCGGCTGCGGATCAAGAGGATTCGCTTGGCTGAGAATAAAAAACACTTTTTAAGATTGTAGATTTAAAGGCCATTTATGTGGTGACCTGGAAAAGTTGGGTCAGCGTGAGGCGAAGAATTGCATTAAAGTCGCTTCAAGCTATGAAGTGGACGAAAACAGACTCTGGTTTTACTATCTGAGACCAATTGAGCTGATGCTGACCGTGGCCGATCGTCGAAATTAGTTATTTCCGACACCTTACAGGCCGACAATTTGCATCATTACCATGTCAGCTTGGAAAGTGGTCACCAAGGCGTAAGTCGGACATATCACAAGATCAGCAAACATTTTAATTGGAGAGGGTTATAACAAAACGTGCAAGCGTTTCAGGAACATCTGCGGTCTGTGAAACCAGGAAGGGCATGTCGATCATAAGACGCTGGTAACCTGAAAATATCCGGGCAACTTACCCCTTTCAAGCAATAGCAATGGATCACATCCCCTCTCTACTGAAATCGTTTAATGGTAATACCGAGCTACTGATCTGGACCAACCTGTTCACAGGTCTGGTGATCACTGAGGCTGGGCCTACTCAAACAGCCCAACAAGTCGCCCGAAGTTATGAGGAATGTATTTTTAGAGCGATTTGGCGAGAGTGAAGTGATCCGGTATAATTGCGAGCCTGGTTTTATGGCCGAAGTCTTCCGATCGTTTAACCGGATGCTAGGTCAGAGCCAGGGCGCAACGATGGCTTACTGACCACAGGCGAACGGAAAAGCAGAACGGATGGTTCAAACGCTAACGAGAACAATCAAAATGTATGTCGCTGACCCGGATCAACAAGAACTGGGACGAATATGCAAAAAGAATGGCGTTCACGCTAAATTCGTCATTCGATCGGGTCAGAGGTGACACTCGCTTCTGTTTGACTTACGTATGGGATTCACCTTCAACCATCGAAGCGGCTATCCCGGTCGGATGCGCCAGAAATCGTGCTCGCCAACCCCTCTGGTGGCGTATAGGACTCCAACGTTATTACCAACGTGCACCGGAACAGGTCAACAAACAACTTTGAAAGGCAATCCAAGAGATATCCGACCAGAACAATGACCAGACCGGTCAGCATACATGCCCACATGTGGCATGCACAGCGGGTACTGATTACGGGGTATTCCTGATTGTCCATATATCGAAACTGAAGTTAGTCAGGGAATACCCTTATCGACCGAAAACACCGTGTTCGGCGGAAAACCGGCCAAGGTTCGGCTTCGATGTAGCACTTTTTCTGGAGGATAGTTGGTTAAGACCGCTCGATTAAAATGAATACGAAGTATGGATACCCGATCACCCGGTATGGCCGTATGCATCCTGAGTTCTTATATCGCTGGAAACGATATGACGACCGGACTTGGGTGGATGCTCGAATCTTAATTGTGAAGCATTGTCACGGGGGTTCGAACGTAAACACATAAGACGTAACAGGTTCGAGGTCATGCAGGATCACGACGAAGATGATCGGGAGTCTCAATAGTCCTGGTCGACAGCTATTTGATGACCAACCCGGTCGGAATTGATGATTGAATATTTCGTGTTTATTGAATTTGCATATATACAGAGTGAACCTGTAACGAATGCTGAAGTGGAGTCATGGATTGTGAAGAAAAGATTGGAGAACACCGGCCGTGATATATATTAATGAATTAGAAATGAAAGATGAATGGAAATCGACCGGCTATCACGATGATTAAACTCCATACTTGTGGTGTAGACGGGGAACTTGTAGTCCAGGGTGGCTCGAGGGATCGTTGCGATACTGGATCCGCCACGGAGCTTTGGAGATCAATCTCGGTCAGCGCATCTTGCAGTGTGCCTACTGGAGACTGGCATCCATATCCGGGGTACCAGTTCCCGGCATCAGGCAACAGTCCTTTATGTTCAACCCGACGAATGGATAGATGTACCACGGAAGGGAACATGAAGACGCCATCCCACTGTGATGCATGCCAAACATAATCACAGATCGTAGACCAGGAAGCACCGTCCCGACTTCGACGGCGCTTGCGTGCTCCATGGTATTAAACCATTCGTTCATCATCTTGCAGTTCCTTGGAGCCGGCCAATCAAGGCAGGATGTCCAAGGTCTGCTGCTGCAAAGTCGAGTCGGCATTGAGACGTTCCCACTTTTTCTCGACCTGGTATTGTCGGATTGCATCTTACAAAGTCGGCGTGTCCAGTTATGCTCTTCCACCTCCAGGTTCCCAAGCTTGATATTTGCAAGGGCCATCTCCTGCCGGCAGTCCTCGACCTCTTTTCGGAAATAACGCAGGCGCTTCTGCAATCCGGATCGATCAGCTGGTGCACTCGAGAGCTGAGTCGATAGTCCAACCTGCTCCTCAGTGTGGAGGATTATTCCTTAATACGGGTCACCGCTTGAGCCTCAAGGGTCATCTCCTTTACAAGCCGATCGTGACCCCGGTGATGATCTTCGGTTCAAATAAATTTACTCATCACCACCGCCAGTGACTTCTGGGGGTCTTTACAATATGAATAAAGAGAGAAAAAGATGATCAGCAACTCAGATGGAAATCAACATAATGTGGACTAGTATGGACCTTGGTCGTGGACCGTAGCACACAAGACTTGAGTGGTCGACTGCAGAGAGCCGACCGTGTCCGAGGTCGATTTCAGCTGATCCCGTTCAGCTTGAAGGTCGGTGATCTGTGTCCGAAGCTACATGTAAATGAGTTTAGTCTGCGTGACCTCTTCCAACACTTGGGTTTTCGCGAGATCGGCGGTCAGGTCTTGAATTTTGCGTTCCATTTCCGACCGAATCCGGACCAGATCAGCGTGGGAATTGCGTCGGTCGTAGTCCTTGCGTAAAGCCGCGGAATCGCGATCCTGGAGCTTCGCGGTCGCGCTTAGTGAGGTAACGACTGAAGATATTCCACGACACGGGTTTGTCTCTCCACGTCGACCTGCTGGGCGGCATGTTGAGCCCGAAGTATCTGAACGGCCGTAGAAAATGAGGCCAGCTCTCCGACCATCTCGCGTAGACCTTCTCGTAGGCGACCAGCATTTGCCGCACCCAAGGCAAGCGCTCCGTTTCCCTCAATTAAGCGTTTCATGTACTGGGACCTTTGGAGGGACCAGCCCGAAGCAGACACAGTGACGGTATGGGGCGGAATAGGGGCAGACGTTGAAACCGCGGTCGTCGCAGTTTCCGTGCGTATGTCAAGCGAAAACGAAGGAGGAGAAGTTGTAGGAGTGGGTGAAGGATTTAGCCAGACATGCTTATTAGCCGAAAAAAGTCGATACGAGGTGAGTCGGATTGCTACCGTTGTGCGGCTGCGATCGGTAAAGCGGATTTAAGGAATGTAAATGTGAGTAGTCCACACATATGCGCTGATTGAAGGATCTCGGGGCCAGCCAGTATGGATGGGCAGGAAGTGACAGTTGGCGACTTGGGACGAGTCGACTCGACCTGGAAAGATGCGAATGATAACGTGGTCAGGTGGAGAATATGGGAAAAGGTATGGAAGTCACTGTTATCGGATCGGATCATGGATGATTTGGTTGGAATGGATCCGACCTACCAGTCGACCAACCTTCATCCGGATCGGGAAACCATATGGAACGCGCCGTGGTTGCGTTTCTGACCCAGTTCGACCGTCAGTACCCTTGGCAAAATAAAAATCGAGATGATCCCGTCCTGGTCTTCACGTCGCCCGTCTACGATGCAAGTTTGGACATTGATTATCACCATAGCTGGTCGGTCGTCATTCGTTTTCTTCTTAAATATCCTGACTGGTGTCCCCCATTCCATTTTACCGAAATTCCACTCCGCGCTACACGCCATTTCTGATGCCACCATTTCTGGTGCAATCCATTCACATGCAACACAAGTAACTAAGAAAATTGTTGATTTTCCGACCTTATCGGTCTTCCAGCCGGCTTGCGATTGGCCGGCGAGTGCAAGTCGACTGGGACTATGACGAATCCGATCGTCATTCCCCTGAGCCTGCATGGATGTGAACCTGTTGCGGTTTATGTGTTTGCCTTCAAACTCCCGCCGTATTGCTCCACAATATAGGTTACATTCATCAATACAGGTCGGTTCCGACCTGGTCGTCATCATCACGTATACCTATTGTTCTCCTCTATCCGACCTGATCACGCATGGCCATGGTCGCTAAGTGGTCGGCGCTCCAAATCCAATCTCGTTCCACATGCAAAAGTTCGTATTCAGCTTCTCTTGCAGCGCTTTCATGACACAAGCGCTCAATGGTTTGAGACGTGGAGCCTTACAATCGATCTACCCGGTGATCTGCCTGATCACGTTCGAATCGCCACAGATAATAAACCTCCCCTTTCTCTGCGCATCAAACAGATCCAAACCGAGTAAGAGATCACGGTATTCAGCTTCGTTGACCGTGATACTAGACGTCTAATCCGAAATGGCATCCATTCGGGGAGTTTCCACAAGAGATCACTGTACGCCCCCACTCCCTTCTTGACGCTTGCCGATCCATTAAAACTTTAAACGACCAGGTCTTCTTTCGGACCTACGACCGGTGGAGGGAGGGTGATCGTCGTCCTGGGTTGCTTCCGAGGAACTATTTTGATCAGAGCTTCGTCGACCTTCGCCCTTGCGGTTATGCTGGCTGCTAGGGTGCCCAAAATCTCTTCTTCGCCTCTGGTACGCTGGTAATGATCTCAAGTAACAACTGCGAACAACAAAGCCGATCATTGCTCCAGTATCCCATCAATTCAGTTCGCCGACAGTAACCAAACCAATGTGGACCGTCTCAAAAGTACCTTGATCTGTCTAATTACCAACATAGTCTTACATGCATCCAATATACGTAGTAACCTTAGTACTTCTTTATCCATAATCCCATAGTTAACTTCATTTGGCTTCAAAGTCCGGCTCGTGAATGTGACCGCACAGTATACACCATCGTGGTCTTGGACTTAGGTGGCCGAGATCGCCCTCCTGTTATCATACAAAATCACGACCGGTACCTTGTCTGGATCAAAATGTTTCAGAACCAAGGTCGTAGCCATCTTCGTATTGAATATACTCAACGAGCCAACCGGCGACCGACCTCCGTCCTTTGATATTCGCGGTCGATATGTTCCTCTATATGTACACGATCAGGGAGAGCGCTCGCGGAAGAGGAAGGGGAGGCCGACGAAGAGGAGGAATGACTTGCAGCATAAATAGGTCGGCCAATCGGAATAAGTGGAATTGATGAATGAAAGAAGTCGGCCCGTGCAGGCAAACTAACCAGAGGAAGAAGGAGTAATGCTGGACATATTCTCGTGCTGGAGAATGCTGATATGTTGTGTGAGACGGATCGCACCCGTTGCGCGGCTGCGATCAGGCTCAGGGCCGGCTGTGGTTAAGTGGATTCTAAATATAAATGTGAGTGATCCACACCGCTACGCTGATAGGATAAATTATGGCACCAGCTACTATGGATTATGCAAGAAGTGACAGTAGGTAGGTCGACCTGACCAGGGAAGGGGCGATAATCGGTAACGGTATCCGGTGAAGAATATGAGAAGAAATAGTGGAAGTTATCGATACCGGATCGGATAATGGATTTTCTTGGTAGAATGGACCGGACGTTGGAACAACCGCCTCTGGGGAGATTAAATGGCTGCTCGGACCTTCCCCGGGTATCGAACACTGGTCGGAATTTGCCGAACAGCCTCACGATCGTTTTATTGTGACCGCTGGATGGTATTATGGGTGAAACGTTGGTGCTTTGGTCGACACGAGCAGGTCCGACAGGCCGGTCGCAACGGCCGACCAGCCAATCCCGCTGAGGTGAAGCAACTCGAGAAAATATATGCAAGTGGCCCGCATCTCGATGCTGATTGGTGGATTTCTCATGGATGGGCTGGTTGTAACCGTTGACAGGTAGGACATGCCGGTTCAACGTTGCTATGACGTAAGTAATAACGGGTCATCGCGAAAACGTGGAGAAAAGAAATAGAGTTGCCGTTATTGCACCTTGTCCCAGAGAAAAGTGAATCGGGTAAGTATCATGACCAGACAACGGTGTCCAGATGCCGGACCGGGTTGATATTAAAGTCGGACCGGTTAAGACATGTGTAACGAAGCTGGTTTATCGATGGTTTTATTGGTACACGGGTTACGATGGAGCATGATTATTGGAGCTGATTATCGGTGATCTAAGTGGTTCAATTGACACGAGAGTGGGGCTCCGGTTGACTAACTAACTGAGCCGAAATGATGAAAGGTATTCGTAATTTGATGTGCATCCCGGTAGTCCATGGCGTAAACGTTGAGTGCTACGTCACCCTTAAGACAAGAAGATCAAGCGCATAAATAAGCTCCTATGTATAAGACAGTGAGCTCCATGGGATATATCGGCCGAAGCAAGTTGCGAAGATCAGCAAACCGGCCATGATCGACATTAAAGGATCGGACCAAGTCCGACCTCAAGGGAAAGACTGATCTCGAACCAATCTCTCAAGTTTGATCTAGAAGATAGGTTTGGACCAGCAAAGGAAGCTGATTACTAGCTGGTTCCGAGCTGTGATCTCGAGGTGATTCGGAGCTGGTTCCGACCTGGTCCCGAGCCGATCTTGAACTGGTCCGGGTCGGTCCCGATCAGTTTCCAGGTGCTGAAATATAAGAAAACTAGTCAAGGTCAGTGCTGGAACCGGTTGCAGAACATCCCAAGAGGCCGATTCTAATCTGGTTTCGAGCTGATACCAGAAGATCGGGTTGGTTGAAGATCAGTCGAGAACCAGGTCAGGATCAGTTGAAGATCGGTGTACAGTAGTATCGGGACAACTATGTGGCAAGACAGTTAAGATCGAAGTATGAGGTAAGCCACGTAGGTTGATGTATGGCACATTAAGGTATTAGATATTGCATACTTGTCTGTTTCAGAAAAGAATGAACAGTTTGACTTGACCTTTCATATCTCCATTATTATTTTGACAACAACCACAATCCATACCATATTCAAAAGAGCGAGGAGCGTGCTATCGACCAGTATTTTTTACATTCCATAACATGCAATAATC
Source organism: Sclerospora graminicola (assembly GCA_001887855.2). NCBI lineage: Eukaryota > Oomycota > Peronosporomycetes > Peronosporales > Peronosporaceae > Sclerospora > Sclerospora graminicola. The sequence continues at coordinate 36,710 of MIQA02023140.1, read as the reverse complement.
AGGTATATAACAGAATATTTGTGTAATCGGATTTGACAGGTGAAATGGTTTCTTTCGTAAATGAACAAAATTGAGTTTTATCAGATGACAGTATATATTCAGAGGTCAACAACTTACTCGGCGTTACAGAAGTTATTATTACTTGGCAACCTATCATCAATCTTTTTTAAAAAGGTCCGTATTCGCTTTTTTCTGAGATTTTAGATCGGCCGGACGCAATTGTTTAAACTATAGGTAGAACACGACTAGTTCATCCGACTTCAAAGTTTTATTCTCAAGATGGAAAAGCCCAGACTACTTATGCATGTTGGTGGCCCTCGGTTAGCTGGATTGTTTGGATACCAGCAAGCTACAGCAAAGAGTGTCATTAGTGTGGGCCATACTAATTTCGCACTCAAAATGTTGCATGCAAAATCGAAATTAGTGTGAGCTTCGGTAATTCTGCACCCACGCTAATAATGTCGCTGCAAAATTAGTATAGGCCACACTAATCGTGTCGTGCAAAAATAGCGTGGTTTCAGCAGTGTGCAATTTTCTCTACGGGTATAATACACTTTAATTACAATTTTCTAATAAGATAGAGGAGCAAGCTCTGGGGCTCACCCTTTGATATTCAGACCAGAGGACTGAATTAGAATGTGGATATTTGCGTATCTAGGTCGTGAGTTATGAGGTGTAAGTAATAACCACTTGTTTGATATAACTTAGATACTCAACCACCACGTTGGTATTAATGTGTTGATAACGTTACTTTTGTAAGTGCATTATTATTATCACTATGTGGGTATTTACTAATAAAGAAAGAGTTGCTTGTCAATATTATTTTTTGGTGCTTCTTCTCCGCCAATGCTCTATTATTTTTGCTAAGCAATCACTATGATGTTGCTCTACCATTCTTGCTAAAAACAATCAATGATTATAGCTATGGGTACTAAATTAAAAGTACTATCATTAAGTTCGAGGTGGCATGTAATAGGAGCATTAACGGGGGGAAATGCCAATAGCAAAATTGGATAATACGATGACTTGCTGATACTGTATTGCACTAAGCTTCATAATGTAAGTGAAAATATTATTTTTGCTAAGCAATCACTGTGATGTTGCTCTACCATTCTTGCTAAAAACAATCAATGATTATAGCTATGGGTACTAAATTAAAAGTACTATCATTAAGTTCGAGGTGGCATGTAATAGGAGCATTAACGGGGGGAAATGCCAATAGCAAAATTGGATAATACGATGACTTGCTGATACTGTATTGCACTAAGCTTCATAATGTAAGTGAAAATATTATTTTTGCTAAGCAATCACTGTGATGTTGCTCTACCATTCTTGCTAAAAACAATCAATGATTATAGCTATGGGTACTAAATTAAAAGTACTATCATTAAGTTCGAGGTGGCATGTAATAGGAGCATTAACGGGGGGAAATGCCAATAGCAAAATTGGATAATACGATGACTTGCTGATACTGTATTGCACTAAGCTTCATAGTGAAAATACAAATTTGGAATTCCCCCCCCCCATTTTACTTGTGCATTATTAAACAAATTCTTGCAGAAACGAAAGATTTCATCAACACTTGGTAAAGGTCGATTAGAAAGTGCGTGCTAAGAATTACGGGTTTTGGTCATAAACAGAATGTGCGAAATTAGTGTGACTTACTGTGGAATATTGAAAAAGAAAAATTAGTGTGGCCCATGGTATTTGCGCGCCCACACTATTTTCCCACCCACACTAATGACACTGTTTACTGTAGCTACCTATTGTCAAGCAAATAAGGAGTATATAATAATTCGTTTTTCTAATTATTTTATTCTTCTTGCTTATAGAATAGACCTAAGATCAATTTTTAAACTAAAAATTGTCCTAAAACCACTTCTATTAAAATCCTAACCCAATAGAAACTATCTTGCTGCATTCTTGCTTATAATTGACGAGAATACTATGATAATTTTGCTATACAATTTGATTTAGCTGGACCCAAAATCCCTAGTCTATCAAGTAATTGTGGTCAGAAATTCGTCCTGAGATGCGAACACCCACGGGGGGCCCAGATGACTGACTGTCGGAGGGGGTACTCCGTCCATCCGAGTCATGATCCGATCCGGCATCCGGCCGGCTGGATCGGTCACTTCCATCACCTTGGTCGTGACGACTTGGATGATCCATGTTAAAAGCTCACCTTGTGTACCCGTCAGTACTGGCGGTTGCGCTCTCTTGATAGACCCTAGGGCGAAAAGTGTAAAGTCCGTCGAATAAGGAGACGAGGGTTAGGACTAGGGGTAGCTCCTGGGCGGAAATCTTCACCGAGGAGCTCGATTGGCAATATACTTGAAGTTTGTATACTGCGACGGCTGGACCGAGAACAATCGATCGGCCAGCTAAACCAATGACAATGAAGGGGTAAATCCAAACGTGTACGTAAAGGGGAATCCAAATATAACTCCACAATCTTCCACAGTAGGCCAAAACGTTACCACACTTTCCAATACTTGATATAACCGTGTTCAAAACACGGGCGACTTGAGGTGAGTATACGCAACGCCGCGACTCCCGGTCAGGGGACTTCCGGTGGGTTACTTTAACCTTCCCCGGGCAAACCAATAGCAGCAAGAGGGGACCTTGTTAGCCCTCTGCTGTGAACCAATGAAAGCGACTTGTGTCTAAGAAAGCGAAACGTATACTGATTTTTATCCCTATGTCCAATACTCCCTTTTGTGTAACCTACCCCAAATAGCCCGGCTGGACAGTTATGTGTCTTACCTGAAGTAGCCCGGTTAACTCCGATCGGATGCTCTTTTGTGTACCGGCCCGGCCGGTACACCAACCCCAGATGGTACCAACCCGGCCGGTACACCGAACCCAGCCGGATCGGCCGGATGGCCATCCATCTAAGCTCACTTGACCGCTGGCGTTAGCACTTCCTTGGCAGCTCCACGTCCGACCCTGGTGCTTCCTCCGTCCTCCAAGAAACTCAACCTCCTTCAGGACCCTTCGCCCATACCTTCCGACCAATCCGCCCTTCGGCTGTCCTCCATCTGACGTCATCCCGTTCGCCTGGTCCGCTAGCCCAACTACCCACGTCTCGGCCACACCCATCTGGCTCCCGGCCTGGCGCCGTCCTGCCGCTGGTGGATACGCTCGGCGACGGCCATCCTGCATTATTGCCCTTGGCCGACATTTTCCGCCAATCAGAAGGCGCCCTCTGGAAAGTACTTCACACCTTCCCATCAATTAATTCACAAGTCACTTTACCACATAATCAGTTGCTAGGCCAGAGCTTCTGCTCTTTCCTTTAAATCTGCTTTTAATCGAGTCGTAAACTTTAACGCTTACATTTTACCTGTAAATTGTAACTACCTTTAGACCATTATTGTAATGAACTACACGAAAGGACAGTCAAATCGCTTCTCATATGGCCACAAAGCTTTTTTTAATCCTAAATTACTAAAACCTCGAAGCTTTGCATTTTTGGTCACTACACCCTTTTAAGTTTGTCATTTGAATCCCTGAAAAGCACCAAGAAATTAGCCTGATGCCGGTCAATGCAGGGAAGATATTGTTAGCTTTTGAGACCGTTGTACTTCATTTTGTAATGAAAATGTAACGTGCGCGCAACAGGATAAATCGCCACTTACAGAAACACCATTATATGTATCTTTTCGATCAACTGTATCGTTAGACCAGCGAATTCAGGAGCAAGAAAGTTTATTAAAACGTCTGGTAATGGCGGCATATTCCTCTACCGGATCTGTCTCAGTATCTTTATTTCCATATTTATTGTTAGCTATGGCGTATTCTTGTCCGTTGGTTATTTTGGGAGTCGTGTGTGACGCAACGGTTTTTTTTCGGTACACTGTACCCACATTATGGTACATAATGTATGTGACACTTAGTTTAACCCTAGACTAATTACCCAGACTAATTACCAACTTTTAAAATTAGTCTGGAACAGACTACTGTAAAACCTGTATTAGAACCCCACTGGGGTTATCACTATAACCCCAAAGCGAGGGGGGGGTTATTTGAGAAAAAAAGAAAGTTGCGTCTAGCGAGGATTCACCTTGTCTTTATGTGGCATATGTGATATATCAGATTCGATTCTTGGTCTCCACGGGATCTTCTTTTTAAAATTACTATCTCTGGTTTAGGTGGCGTCATTGGTGACGAGCCTTCACAAAAGCCCAGTACACTCAGTACCTGCTGCTCACCGTCCTCGGGATGGTCGTTCAGGAACTGCATTGCGCATTTCACAATGAATTCGGACTTGGCATTTCCACGGTACAGCTGCAGCTCTTTGGCCAGTGCTTGCAGTTCTCATCGGGATGCGCTCTCAAGTGCTTTCAAAGTTTCGCCAATTCTTGACCTACGTAATTACAAAATAATTGAGCGCAAAAATTGGCGCGCTATGCTCGCTCGCAATACCGGTATTATTGTTGTTGCTATTTAGTCCAATTAACTATGAGGTACACGAAACAAAATTGAGGTAACGCAAAACATCAGTTTTCCGCAGGAAACATCAGCTGACCAATTATATGTGTGTATTTTTGCTATGCGTCCCACGATTGGCAGATTAATCGAAAGCAGCAGTTTTTCGCAGTAAACATTTTCCGCGAAAAACTGCTGTTTTTGATATTTTTGGTCGACTTATGTCAGCTTTTAGGTTTTAAGCGACGTTTCTATGCCGCGAAAAATTGGTGTTTTCGATATTTTTGGTGGGTTTTTGGTCGACTTTTGTCAGCTTGTATATTTTTCCAGAGACATCTCTAAGGATACCCCTTTACACCACCACCAAGTCCATGATAAGAGCTTTTCATTGGTTCATGCGGATTCCACCTGTCTGCTGATTGAACAATACTATCCTAATTTAGCTAAGGTACCCAATTTCCTGCGAAAATCTGATGTTTTACGTTACATGTTGCAAAAGTGAGGTACGGGGTGAGGTACACTTATAATTTCCCTCCGATAATTAATTTTATACACCTAATTGTTAAATTGGGTCGGGTTCTTTTTGAGGGTTGGGGTTATAGAATTAACCCCAGGTGGACCTGGGGTTCTGTTCAAGGGGGGGTCAAATCAAGGGATGGGGTTCTAATACAGGTTTTACAGTATTTCCGAACATCCCTTAATTAGTCTGTGTTCATTAATAGTCTGGTACAGACTATTTAAGGTAGCACAGTCCCGATTTTGTTGCATCGACCCCACCTACCCAGCAAAGGTAGGTTGTGGATCTGGACTTGCACGGCGAACTAGCAACCTAAGGCTAAGTTTATGGAATCCCCAGGTGGAAAACCTGGTGAAGAACGCAAACCCCCGGACCCGGGTCAGGGGATTAGCGAAAATGTGAAAGCTCATCCAAGGGAGGATGAGCAAGAAGAGGCGGGGACGCAGGACATCGATGAAGTTGTCCCAGAATCCCCCCTAGAAGATAGAGCACCAGACGAGGACGTAGAGGAACATCACACCAAAGAAGGGGAGGTGATTGACCTGACCACGGAAGGTGAATCTGGGCCATCCGATATGGATGTAGTAGAGGAGGCGGTAGTAGCTCCTCAGGGGGAAGTTAAATCAGTTTCGGGGGGTTTACCCCCCAAAAAGAATACTTCAGAAGAACTGGCTATCGTACTTAGCCAAACGTTAAAAGACGCGGAACAAACCCGGCCACGTTTACAAACGTGGTTGGATTTAACGCAACAATTGTTTAAGGAAACAGCGATCTCCTTCAAGCAGTTGAGGGGAAATAGCTCCCACGTGGGAGTTAAAAAGATTGAGCTGACGACTAATGATTTGGAAAGGTTAATTGATCTCTTTGAATTACTGGTAGTCACTCACAACCTAAGCTGGAAAGTATGGGGCCAGAAAGCTTTGGATGCCAGGAGTCTTGCGCATAAATTGCACAAACCGCTAGATACCATTCTATCAAGAAAGATTGGCAGTTGTCAGGTTGAAGTCGCTGTGAAGGGTCAGAGTGTTCTTCAAGGATGGCTACACAAGGTCACAGGTAAACAAACAACCGGTACAACAGGTGAAAAGTCCACATAAGACATACATGTTCAATCCCAAGGTGTACTCCCCAGAAGTAATTGACAAGTTAACACGGGTATGTGAGAAAGATTGGATGGGCAAGGACAACAAAAAGTTTCGCAACGGTAGTGATGAGGAGTGGCAAGTAGTCAAGGGGCTAGCTGAGGGTACTATTTTATCTAGAACATTACCTCAGTTCTTGAGACAGATAATGACTTCTAAGGATAGACTACGACTCATCTTGACTATACGAGTCCGTGTCGAAGGATGCTTGGTTATGGATATGAGAGGGGAAGCAGCTATTAAGAAGGCTTTTCAAAGCACGAAAGCCTCCAGGAGAGTATCTCGACATCGGCGACTGCGAGAGGAATGGACAATGCCCAACTATGGGAAATGTTGGCCAAGGTAAAGTCGATCACTTATAACCCATCGGATCACTGCCTCTATCTATATTTTCCAACTAGGGAAATAGCAAAGAAGTATGTTAATGTATCAGTACCATATCATAAGCAGGTACACAGTCTCAAGAACGTAGATGGAAAGGAGAAACCTGATGAGCCGGTATGGTCAAGGAAGATTGCAGGGACGAGAGCCGGGCTGGGTTTTCAACCTGACTATGTGATAATTTTACGTAATGTCACCCGGAACATCGACATTATAAAATTGCATGGATTTCTTCAATCGATAATTGAAGTGGATTTTAGATTCGAAGAGCTGGATTTGGGGGGACCTCTCTCAGCTACTTCATTGGATTGGGAAATTGTAGTGGATGCCAGTGGTTGTCCAAAGAAATTACGTCACATCTGGAGGCTCATATGGTGTGAGACAGTGTTGACCTTGGAACATCCAGGAACACGGGGAAAGATACACTGCATTCGATGTGGGAAAGCTGGACACCAAGCACGAGGTTGTACCGTAACCCAAAAGAAATTACTAACGGATAACTGTATTTCGGTGTCGGTGGAAGATGTAGACCAAATTGAGTCACCAGAGCCAATCTTCGAGAGCATGGAGGCTCTAATAAAGGAAGTGCGGGAAAACTGCACAAAACATGACGAAGCACAGGACGTGCGACGGAAACAGGCACGTGGTGAAAACGTGGGATCAAGTAAGTCGGCAACAGTAGTGGTGCAATCACAGGAGGAGTCCAATAGCAGCCGGGCAGACGGAAACAATGACACCACAACTGGCTCTGAGGAGTTGGGGGAAGGTAACAGTGGGCGGGTTAGCACGCAAAAAGATGAATGGATGACAGTAGTTCGAAACGGTAAACGGCCTAGTCAAGAGCAAGAGGGTCCTACTATAGGCACTCAAGTTCAATCGGACGACACAGCCAGGGGTACAGGAGGTTCAAATCCCCAAATTAAAGGGACTACACAGGAAAAGGAAAAATTACTGGTAACAAAAAACCAACCCGAACCCGTGCTGAGGGGAGAATTAGAAGAAAAAAACAAGTTCAACCAGGGGAAACAAAAAAAAGGACAAAAAAAGGCACTCAGGAGAGACAAAAATCCAATACCGATTTATTGGTATTGGAAGGTCAAGCAATTCAAGAAATGAAATGCATCAATAAGGAAGTCACCAACATTGAAGGCCGTCTCCAACCATTTGGATGGGACGATCCCGAGTCGACTAGTGGGAAAAAGTATCAACTTAAGGAGGCAATAATAGCTATGAGACTTCAGCAAGTACAGACGCCATCAACCGGAAACTGTCAGGCGTACAGCATTGTACAAGCACTGTACAACACATCGTTAGAGGATAACCCTCAGATACTCGAACGGGCAACGGCAACACTAAAGTCAGGATGCGTAGCGCGAGGTTAGATGGATTTTTCTGCTAAATTTCCAGCCGGAGTGCGTAAACAATCTTTACGTAGCTTGGGCAGAGGGTATGATAAAATATCGGCAAAACAATCAGAAGTGGCGTTTAAGGAATACTTGCACGAGTATGGCACTAGTCCGTCGGCATTAACGGAAACGGTAAGTTACAAATCGTGGGGTAGTAATGACACTATATTATGTTTAGGTACGATGTTACAAATGCACATTTATGTGATCAGCGTGGACCCAATGAGTGGAACATTAGGTGCTATTCATTACGCGCCTGAGACACGGATAGCCCAGAGGAAAAAAATCGCAACATGCGGAGAATTTCCTTTGACGTTGGAACACTGCGTGCAAGAGGTAACACGTATGAAAGCAGAGTGGAGGAATGTTGAAGGAAAACTTCCGCTCATACTTCATTTCGAAAATGCTCATTATACGGCATACGTGCATGGGTGGCGAACTACGGAAGAGGTAACCCCGGGGAACACGGAAGCGCAGGACGTTGAAATGAGCGAGCCGGAGGCGTTAACGGGACAGCAAGGAAATATTAGGACACGAGAAGGGCAAGTGAAGACAGCGAGGGGACAGAATAAGGAGCACGAGGATGATCGGCAGCTGGTAACAGTTGACCAGGGGTTGAGTGAGGATATGAGTGAAGCGGCCACGCGCATATTTCAGGCCCAGATCAACTTCCTATTACAAGAAAAGGACACCAGTCGTCAGGATTTACTTAGGTTTTTAACGGATACAGTGACGGGCCTCCCGGGACCCAAGCAAGCGGAATTACTATCCTCAAATCTTCGTGATGCGGCAGTACGGCGATTTGTAGTCGAAACGCTGGGAGTGGACGAGGGTACGCTATTAGAGTGGCATAATTTCGCTAATGGGACTCTATCGCTGGAAAGGGTCCAGAACGAGATCAGCTACAGATAAAAGATGCGGAGCAAGGGCGAATCAGGAAGAAAAGAGCAGTAGAGCAGACGTATACCCAGTCTAAGGTAGACAAGCATCACGAAGCGGAGCCAGTACAAAGAGAATTGTTTGATTCATTACAGGGGGTGGCCACGACATTGAAACCTCCAGATGAGCCTGACATTACATCTCAACAAGTCTGGGATTCCATGAAGACGGCGTGGCATCATCAATTGAACACGCCGTTCCCAACATTCGACTCCTCACATAATGAATGGATGAGGGTTGCTAGGAAGGACAAGCTCGCGCTACTTCAATTATTGGAGTGTTTCAGTCACCCGCATCTCATCATAACAGAGACGTGATATGTGAGTTAGTCAAGGACTGGAGGCAACAGTACTGGGACGCAATGATAATGATCAGTACGAAGGCGGACGCTAATTCTAACCCTCAATGCTTGAAGTTATTATAGGACTGGGCTAATCGAGTGCATATGCTGGAAGGAGACTACCAGAGAGCGGCGATGAGGGCGAGCAGACAACATTGGAAGGAACTAAAGGATTATGGGTATGGTCAGAATGATTTGTGGAAGCTATGTGCTCCGCAGAGACATTACAATTTCGCAGTAACGGCGTTATGTGCGAATGTGTATGGACACCACATAGCGGCGATTCTGGGTGAAACGGCATTACCCTCGGACCCAATCTGGATAAAGATCAGAAGGTTCCAGTCAGCCAGGATGAAAATTGAATCGTTCGCAGAACTAGCGTACAGATTGGATAAAGATGATCCTACTGTGTGGAAAGACCTTACGACATATTTTCACGCATCACTAACCAACATATCTACGAATGTAGGGGAGGTGGAAACGGTAGATATGGAAGGAACAGGAGCGGGGACGAATCCGAGGGAAGAGTCCCCGTTGCGTTACTAAGGGCGTGCCACGGGACCTAACGCAATTACAGTCTGTATCAGCCATTCTAGATAGAATGGACGCATACAGTAAGCAGACAGTGGCAAGACTAGGAGACATAGCGCGATCAAGGGTAGAAGGGCACAAAGGAAGTACTGACGAGGATTTCAGGGTGATCACCCAGAATGTACGTGGATATTCCATGGAGTCAAGAAACCAGTGGTTGCAGTCTTGGAGAAACATAACTGAAAGATATCGGCCGGTGTGCATATTTGTCCAAGAAACGCATGTAACCAGTCAGAAAGAGGCAAATGAACTGACAGAACAGTGGCAACGTATGTGGCGAGTGGATGGGCAGGGGCAAACCCTGGCTTATTGGAGTGTGGCACAGACAAAAACTGGAGGGGTAGGTATTTTATTGTTTCCTAACCTAGCTATGCAATTTCAATCATGGCAACAGGGTCGATGGACATCGCGAATCATAGCTCTAGAATGGGGACGCTGGAAACTAGTTAATCTTTATGCACCCTCAGACACGGAAGCGAACCGTGTGATCTTTTACCGTAGTCAGGCAGTCTGGAATTTTGCTAAAGAAAATTTCGTGATGGTGGGAGGTGACTTCAACTGTGTGGAGACACCTATTTTGGACAGACTCGGGAGCTGTAGGGGTAGGGTAGCGGAATGTCGAGACTTAACCACCATGTTGAAACAAAGTCATCTACAAGACGCTGCACTGGTACAATTTTCGGCCTGGACAGTGGATGATATGGCAGAATTTGCGGATTTTACGTTCTGGAGAGGGAACTCCGCAAGTCGCTTGGACAGATTTTACATTCCCGAAAGGTGTTCAGAATGGGTTCAACAGGTGATCACTAGCACACCTGGGGTACCGTCTGACCACGAGCAAGTAGAGATATACATGCGCCGACGGATTGCTAAGGAGCAACGCACCAAGAACAAAAACTTTCGGTCCAATCACGGGAATTGGACGCAAGCGGGCAGTGGAGGAGATCCGTACACTTAAGCACCAGAAGACCGGGTTAGTACAAACAGGAGCAGCCAATTGGGAAAGATTACGTTTTGTCTGGACGCAGTCAATAGTACAGCTACGGAGGCGTGAGGCTCAGAGAAGGAAAACGGAAAGCGAGGGATATGGAACTTGCTTTATATGGTATGGTCACGACGCGTGAGCAAGTGCTGAGGATCACGGAGCATGAAGTTATCCGCGAGAATCAGGTAAGATTAGGTAAGCGTTTTCAACGATCTAACGAATCAATTCGTTGGCTTTTCCGTCGGACAGCAACATGGGAGCGGGATCAACGGGTGAGCACCATCACTATCGCTGACCCCACTTATGATCAGAGTACGTATCAGAGTATTCCAGACAAATTTGCCTGGACCTGGAAAGCTGTCCTCGGGAGATCCCATAGTGGAGTAAGAACAGAAGATATGGCTAAGCAGCTAGGATATTTCGTTAACGGTTGGACAACACGGCAGGTGACAGAGTTGGAAAACGACCGGCTGTTAGCACCGATATCAGCAGATGATATACGCGCAGCGATCAAGGCATTAGAACGACGCAAGGCAGCTGGACCGGATGGATTGAATAACGATTTTTATAAAGATTTCGAAGAAGATCTGACCCCGGACTTGGAAATGGTATACAACGATATCCTGAATGGAGCTGATCCCCCAGAGTCTTTTCTCGAGGCAGTGATTATACCTCTCAAGAAGAAATGGGAATCGTCAAATGCTATGGACTACAGACCAATATCGCTTTTACAGACAAGTTATAAAATTTTTGCCAAGATTTTAGTGCGACGACTTCAGAGTTTCTTAGGTCGGCTGATTGGAGATTCCCAGCAGGGTTTCGTACATGGACGGCGCATGGATAGGGCAGTGGTAATTATGATGGCAATATTGCAACAATATGAAAACGCAAATGAGAAGACTGAAGAAGCGAGTGGAGTAATTATGTTTATTGATTTTGCCAAGGCTTATGATACCGTGGATCGACATTTTCTGATGGCAACACTAACTAAGTTTGGGTTCTCGCAACGATTTTTCGATTTAATGTGGGCCCTCCACAATGGAACGAACGCCCGGTTTCTAGTGTATGGCGAACTGTCGGAACCCCTACAAATTGTATCCGGAATCAGACAGGGCTGTCCTTTGGCACCGCTATTATTTATTTTAGCGGTCGAGCCGCTGGGTATGGCTATTGCACAAGAAAGAGGATTACAAGGGTGTGCCCTACGCGGAGACGATACGAACGTTTTGCACAAATTCTCAGCGTTCGTCGACGACTCGACGATTTTCTTTGCGCAAGGGACACAAAGTGAACACAGCGTTGGCAATTGTCAAACAATTTGGATACCTTTCCGGATTGAAGATTCAACCTGCGAAAAGTAATATCATGTTTTTCGAGACCACCCATCAACGGGACGAGTGGTGTGGTATGCCGGTAGTCAAGAAGAATGATACCATCAGGTACCTCGGGTATCAGATAGGAAGAAAACAGTTAGCTGCGGTCAACTGGGCGGTACGTATTCGAATGCTCCAACGGCGGTTACTCACGGCGACTAAATGTAGCACAACAGTGATGGACCGAGTAACATTGTTCAACGCGGTGGCAATGCCGGCGATTCTATTCACGGCGAAGATGTTCCTGCCTGACGATACTACTTATAAAGAGCTGGTTCATATACAAAAGCAGTTTCTTTGGGGAGGTCAAGTATCCACAGACCCGAGTAGGCATAAAATCTCGCCTCATTTGTTATATATTCCGAAGAGTGCAGGCGGACTGGGTCTCATTTCTATTCCGGTCGCAGTACATACGCTAGCAGTCAAGGAAGCGACGATGTGGCTACTGGAGATTTGGGACCGTTATTCGCAAGCGTGGAGGAATTGGTGGCATATGTTGCAGCCTAATCACACTAATTTATGGATTTCTCCCTGTTACTTTCGTAGATACAAGGGGAGCACGGGAAATATAAGGTTGCCGGCACAAGTTCAGCATCACTTGGCACGATACTTAAGTCCAGCGCAGGAGACCTTTACGCAGATTGACAGGTACGTAAAGGCTCATCTTCAAGGGTTAAGCCAGAAATGCGAAACACAGTACGTGGAACCAGCAACGGGAGTTTCATACGGGGAGACTATTACGGTTCGAGCGGATTTGGATGAGATCGAGTGGCATGGTCTTAGCCCGGACTATGTGAATACCTTTTGGGGAACGTTTCATTGGAATGATAATCCGTGGATTTCAGAAGGGATGGGACTATGTCTACCACGGCAGAAATATGATAGACTACCGGTGTCGACAATACAAGAGTTGGGCATTACGAGAATAGCGGCGTATAAGTACCAGTGGCAGGTAAAGTTCAAGGGATTAATAGGACACACTAGAGCTAAGGTAGGGAGGTGGCTACTCTCGATCATATTGTGCTCTCCAAGGGTGCCAATTGGAGAAGATATTGGGTATGCGGGGCCGTTACGATTATTGTGGACACCGGATATCTGGACTAATGTTACGTGGAAACCGGATGCTAGTCGTCGAATACGAGGGGTATGCAACACTACACAAAATCAATGGGTTCTCCTACAACGCAGTGGCGGGATCTACTGGGATTGTGAGTTGACGAATGCCGCGGACAATGCTGTAAACAGAAGAGAACAAGCAAGAGAAGGGGATGAATTACGGGGCCTGGTATTTGCAGCACACCCGGCTATTCACGGCTTCCCATGGTGGGTGAAGGAAGGCATTACGTATGCGAACATTAAGCAGTGGATGCGGCGTTCCTTTCGAAGAGTTTACTACAGATTGCTTTCGCGAGGTTTAAAGAAGATCGAGCAACGGTGGGAAGAGAGAACACAACAAGCAGACTGGAGTTTGTATTTACAGGATCAAGAACCAGCGGCATTGTGGCAGCATGGAAATTTACTCTCGGATTATCAACTCTAGTGCATGTATAGAGCGGCCACGTTCCAGCTCAATGTCCACTATGATGGATACAATCAATAAGGAGGGTGTGCTAGGGATCGACAATGTAGCGCACCTGGGAAAGGGGTCACACATATTGTGTGGGGGTGCAGTCTGGCCAAAACATTTTGGCTTCGACTTCTTAGTAGTTGGAACGGCTGGTGGATGACAGAACACGAGGTTCTGCAGGCACAACGTTATTTCGCGACACGAGAAGCACCAAGAATATCAGAAACGATGATGGAAAGATTAAGAAACAGATGTGGAGCAAATGCGGAGGCGTGCAGTAGGAGTTTAAAACGCCTTTGGTGGACTTTCTGTTCGATTGGGATGACCTGGATGTGGCAGTTACGAAATGAGACAGTGCATCAAGGCGTCCACAAGTCGAAGTATGAACATTTCTACACCGAGTGGAATAAAACAATCGCGCAGATAACTGCTGTAGCGGTGTATGAACAGCAACACTCTGGGTCAAGATTACGGGGGATCAAACTACAGGTTTGTTTGGAATGCTTCCAAGAAGGTTTACGTGACCATTCAAGTGATCAGCGGAAGAGATTACATTCCCTCATGCAGGGAGATAAGCGATCAGAGATAGGTTTACAAACTGCTCTTAGGAATTTCATTGTAGCTAATAGTTAAGAGACTAAATAGACTGCGAATTAACAACAACAACTAATTTAGGTGAAGAAAAATTAGTGATTTCTCAAAACTTCCTAATTAGTCTGGGCACAGTTGGCCCGTGTACCATCAAGTACGTACATCGTACCGTAAAGAATGATGTCAAAAGCAGAGCAGCTTCACAGAGGGCACGGGCTACCTGCAAACCGGTCCCGCTGATATCAATGGTTTTGAAGACGCTCTTGCTGAAGTAGAGATATCGTAAGAAAGAATGATACAGGTCAAAAAAATTAACCACTCAAGTACATAAGGTGACTACAGTATAGATAAATACTATATACAAGATTTAGATTGCATAATGAGCTTTTGCGACGCCAAATACAACATCCGTATGTGCTATACACGATAGCAACATAATTTATCAGAATATGGCTATCTAAGTTTTTTGAATAAAATCGTACCAATATACATGTAGATTTAGGCAGCCTTTAGAGCTGTGAATAGCCTGGTCAAGAACTGACTCGGCGTAACAGAAGTTATTATTACTTGGCAGCCTATCGATGGCGGTCAATGCATAGAAGATATTGTTAGCTTCGAGACCGTTGCACTTCTTTTTGCAATGAAAATGTGACGTGCGCACACCACTCCCTAAATAATCAACGGACAAGAATACTAAGCTAACAGCTGTAAAGATACTGAGACAGTATCCGGTAGAGGAGTTTGCCGCCATTACTAGGCGTTTTAATAAAAAATACATGCCTCTGAATTCGCTGGTCTATATCGAATAGATACATATAATGGCGGTTCTATAAGTGGCGATTTATCCTTGTGTGACACAACGGGTTTACGGTACGATGTACCCACGTCATGGTACAGGGTGTGTGTGACACTTAGTTTAACCCAGACTAATTACCAACTTATAAATTAGTCTGGCACAGATTATTTCCGAACATCCCTTAATTAGTCTGTGTTCATTAATAGTCTGGCACAGACTATTTAAGGTAGCACAGCTCAAAAACTCAGATTCGAAATTAGTCTGGCACAGACTAATTACGGTGGGAGGAGTACTATGTATTAATATGACTTTATCCTAGAGACTAATCGGCTCAGGGTATACGTCGAATTGGTTGTCGGCTTCATTGCTTGATCTTCTCGCTTGTTCAGGCGGTGCTGAATGAATATTAAATGTGCACTGGATAAAAAGCTGCAGACGCATACCATCTTCGCGTGTGTTCGGGTGACGGCGTTCATATTCGGCTACTGCTTCTAATTGCGCTCGTCCCTGGGTCAATATGAAATGTAAATGTTCTTCTTCCGATTTCTTCAATCCCTCGTAAATAGCTTGATTGCGAAATTGCCACAGCCAGGTAATTCCAATGCTACAGAAACCCCACCACAACCGTCCAAATTGCTCGAGAAATTCAAATTCCGTGACGCCAAATGTGCATCACCGCCGCTTTCACTACTACCCCAATTTTCGGCGGCTTTCGCTTTACAATATTCTCTTTTTACCTCTCTATGGTTTCCTCCGATTGTTCCAATCCTGTCCAACGACTTGTCCATCGAATTCATTAAATCTTAGCACTCTTGCAATCCAATAACACGTGAACAATGTCCGACCGATTGGTAACACAGGTCGGATTCAAAGGACATGTTGCACTTGGTGATTGACGCAGATAGAAAGTGTTGAGCTGCATCTTCACCGCTCTAAACATAACCCAAATTTGATAATCAGTTAGAATATTTTGATGTTCCATTCCTGATTCGGTACTTGGTCTTGGATATAATGATTCCACAAGTCTCTTCTGCGATTTCTGCGCCATTTGTCCATCAATCCCACCGTAATTAGTCTGTGCCAGACTAATTTCGACCTGAGTTTTTGAGTTCGGAAATGGTGTCGTAGAGTAACTTAAATTTTACACTTTTACTCCGAAAACAAACGAATCTCTCAAAAGTTTTATTTCCCAGGAATTTAAACTCTGAGCTCAACAGTATAAGCCAATTGTACACTTAAAGTGAAAAATGACAAAAGTAACCCTTCGACCAGTCCTTTCGGAGATACGACGTTGGCTTGCGTAAATGTCGAGTGTTTCTTGGCGTTCGGTTATTTAAGTCGGTCTTGTGTGTAAACTTTGGCGTCCGTCGAGCGACTTTGTTACGAGTAGGCAGCGCTTGCAAAGGGGGGAAATTATATATTTAGAAGTACGGTATAAAGTATCTGTACCAGGCTACTCCATATCACTACTTCCTACTAATGTTTTCCTACTTACGGCTACTTCTTTTTTAATTCTTCTTTGAACCAATCCGAAAAAGCACTTTCATAGAGTGAAATTTCGTTTACTCTATCACAGCCGCTCCTTGCGAAGCTACAGTGAAGCCGCGGGCAATAGCGAGCAGCAAACCATTCCGTTTTTATCCCCATTGCTTAGGCATAAGCGCTAAAGCTCCACGTTTCCATTTTGACATTCTTGAATTTTCCCCGACGCATCCGCATCTCTCCAATGTGTGATGTAACTTGGTATTACCAGGTCATCCGCCTCTTTTATTAGTTTGGACTACACTCCACTTTGTCCATAGCTTGTCGCATCCGCATCTCTCCAATTTGTGATGTAGCTTGGAATTCCCAGGCCATCTGCCTCTTTTATTAGTTTGGATCACACTCCACTTTGTCCATAAGCTCGTCGTGATGCCAGGATAAAAAGTTAATGTCTTGACCTAATTAACGACACGAGCAATCTGGCAGGATAATCATGCATAAAGCCCAATGAATGTGTCCGAACCATAGACGCAATCGTGATATCAGCTTCTTTGCCTTGGTTAGAGTCAGCCGTCGCAATACAAATCACTAGCTTGTCCACATCATTATTGCTTCTTAACTTGTAAACTTCATACCGTATGGTATCCACTTGTCTCTGATACGGTGAGATTATAAGCACGGTACGCATTTTCGGTCTAACCACTTCTTCCGTGTCTGATCTTAATATTCCATTTATTACTCGAATTAACTCCAAAATTAATGTCATTTCAATAACATTTTGAAGCTCATCCGTATGAGTTTCTGCGGATACCAGACCATCATGCGGGCTGATCCATATGACGTATTCTGAGCCTAAAAGATATTCTTCGGCTCGTCTTGAAATCTTTCCCTCTCATTCTACACGTCACTGAATGTAGCTTCAGTTCTTTCAAATAATCTGTAATTGGGGAGGCTCAATCCACGATCTTGTACGGGTAAAACGGCTGCAGGAATCTTGTGATCCTATAATGGCTACAAAATTCTGCTGTCATGGTAATTTCATAAAACACTGGGACTTCATGCCGTTGAGCTCGGTGATGCTCAATGTGTGTAAAATTGACCACGTTCTTTATGGCGCCGCTCCATTTCATTGTAGCTTTGTTTTTTTTTCTCCGACCGAAGGTGTTTACGCGTATGTGGGACGTAAAGCTTGCAGTAGCGCCAGTTCGCAAGTCTGCGCCCCTTCATCGTTAATGACCTGGTGGAATTGCAAAGGACGATATTCCCGTTGACTCAGCTGAGATAATGTGGCTAAGATTATTCGAGTTTTGCTCCACACACTATACAAAGCCTTCTTCATAACCGCCCTGCTATGACGATTTCATCCTGTAGTCCGCAAACGTTCTCTTTCCATTGGCTCGATCATGCTGATGAAACGTCTTTTACAATCTTCATCCTCCAGCATCTCGTCTTTTGGTGTTCCAAATCGCAATATAGCGTTAGCTTCCACAATATTCGATGCCAACAACTTTCGTAAATTTTCGTCAATGGCGGCATTTGTCTCAGAAACAATAATAATTTTTATTTGGGTATGTCTCCCAAAAAGCTGCTACTAACGATGCAATGGTGGATGTTTTTCCTCCCCCATAGGGTCCTCGTGCCAGGATAACACCCTTCTTTGTACCGAAGAAAAGGGAACCTGCTGTCACAGCCAAGCCCTGGACAGAAGAGCAAGTGACAGCACTTAGAACCTTATTGGATGTGCCCACCAATCATGGTGCATCGAATGCCGATCTATGTCGACAACTTAATGACATTTGTAAGCGTAACCAATGGCCACTCAGGACAGCAACAGCGTGTAAACACAAGTGGATTGCTAAGCTGAAATTTGAAGCGTGGGATGACAAAGAAATCGAGTGGGTAAAAAGTATCTAGCGTTGGCATATTACGAAGAGAATCCAGTGGCTAGAGGAATATGATAAGGTTTTTCCTATAAATCAAGGCAAACGAACCGTGCGAGCCATAGGATCCAAGCTAAATCACTGGGCGGAGAGTAGGAAGAAAGGCGATAACCCCAAGGCGAAAGAACGAGGCGATACAGGTCGTGCAGCTTCACGATGGATAAAGGAGGAAGATGACGTGCTTTTAGGATTTATGTGGAAATGAAGCAAAGATTACAAAGTAATTCGCCAATAGAAGAAACAACCACGAGCATGTAATTGGACGACGGTGTTGCGAACAAAGGTAGCAGTTGAACGACGTATGAAACGGCTTCGCATGGAGAAAGGGAAGCAGGGATGTTCTACGATGTATTGGGGAGACGAACAAGAACAAATATTACGAGATGCACTGGAAAAAGGGAAGCTGAAGTTTAAGATATGTTGCCAAATATCCAAAAACGTTGGGATACCGTGGCAATTCATCCACGCGCGATAGATAGCATTAGCGGCACAAACTGGAACGACAGAAGAAATGAAAAACCTGAGTCCAACTGTGGATCTCCGATCAACAAGGAGGAGAGCAAGGATTTACGACGACCTCCGCCAGAATGATGGGTGGACACTGAGGATAGTGTCAGTGAAGTTTCAACTCACATGTCGGAAATTAAGGGTTGTGCGGGTGACATCATAGTGGATTTGACTTTAGAAGAGGGTGAAGTAGAGTCGGTGGGCGCAATAGACCTAATGAAAGAACATGAGGAAGATTACGAAGAAAAAGAGCCCATCCCAATTGAACATTTGTCCCGCAAGGGTGCTGCTGGGTCGGCACAAGAAAATTCAGACGTCTCTGACGGGGTAGGTGACACTACAGACCAGATTCATGCAGACACGGTGGGAGACGAGTGTGGAGATGAACCGGATAGCGATAAAGACTTGCAAGAGGCAGAAAGGTCCACCTCAGGGCTCATTACATCCCTAACACATACGGAGGAATCCGAAAGAAGTTACAGACTACGAGCGCGGACCATTCAGCCATTTGTCATTGGGGAAAATAGTGGTTTTCAGCAGCTATCCGCCGTTACGTCTGGAAATGTCAAGTGAAACAAATTTTTACGCTACTTGAGGTGTATAATGCTTTCTTACGCGGACAACAAGAATGGGAGAATTATATCAATCGGAATACTAGAAGTTATGGAAATAACATCACGAAGCAGTTTCTATAGCTGCGACAAGATGAGCGACTCGCGCGAGCAACAGTGGGAGACGTGCGATTGATGATTGTAGCAGCTACGTTGATATGGCGGGTTCAATCAGCGTTGGCTGTGTTTTTACGAGAATGGTGGGGAGGGCCGTATGGGCCCTGTAGGGATAAACGTTGCTGCCTAAAAGTGGACACCAACGATACTCCGTTCAACCATACGGGTACCTGTCGACATTGGAAATATTTGCAAGATCATGAAGTGTACCTGGATAAGTATGAATCAAACGCAGATTACTGGTTAGCTATGGCACTAGCGGCACATAACGACGCTTGGTGCAGCACGTCTCATGAGATTTTGATGACTGTAGAAAGTACAAATCAAGTGGTGCAGTTAACGTAGGGGAACTGTACTACCACAACGGACACGAATACGTGGTCATTGGGGTGGAATATTACTGTCAGTAGCTAGACGAAGCATAATTGTGACGAGCACACATATTGAAGACTTGAGGGTGCATGTGGATCATTTATACTGGGAGACCAAGACGAATATACTCAATCACATTCGACGGTTGGTTACTGTAGAAGGATTGTCAGCCATGAATCCCGTACCTGAAATTATACAAAGGATTACTGATCGGAATCCAGTGACTGAAGAAAGAGATGAAGCAGAAGTAACCAAGGCAACCGGGGGCAGGACATGTAGACATTGGCGAGAAACATGGATGTAAAGCAATGCAAGGCTTCATCTTCTCGTGCGATGTGCTCCCACTTGACTTTTGCCGGCGGATACTTCATTACTCTTTTCGCTGTGATCGTCTGTCGCCCTTCTTATCATCGGCTCCATTTGACACCTTCTGAGGTAACTCCAAAGGTGATTCTGTGCCGCTCACGGCGCTCTGTGCGCTTTCTTTGTCGATCGGACTTCCCGTCGTCGTCATACGTTGTTCCCGTTGTTATGCTGTTCTTGTAATATCTCCAACTCTCTAAAGGGACTTTGTCCCATCCATCCAGCTGTTTGTGTACCTCACACCAATCCTGGACTTAAAAAAATTCCGCACCGACCCGGACGAAACTATCGTTAGAATCGTCCGGGCCGGTGCGGGATTTTATTAAGTCGAAATACTCCAGGCAGTACCGTGACCCATTCGAGAGAGATCCAGTCAATACCGTAACTCCATTGATAATAGTTAAAGCAGTACCATGGACCAATTCTACATAAAATTTCTCCATTATATGTCCACCCACGTAGCATCTTCCTTCCCGGCACACTTGCAACATATATATATATCCACCGCCTCAGCGACATACATTCAAAATCGCTTCATCACGTTATACCCATCACTCTGTGCTTCTACGGCACCCACTTAAGGCCGTTTCATTATACTCACTGTTCCTAATGCTTCGGCGGCACACATTAAAGATCGTTTCATCACATATCTGTTTGCACGCTTCGACGACACAAATTTAAGGTTACTCCATCACGTATATAAAATTCCATGCTTCTACGACACACATTTAAGGTTGTTTCATCACATGTGCTCGTTTACATGCTTCGGCGGCACAAATTTAAGGCCGTTTCATCACATGTGGCAATCATGACAATCATCAAAACCAATATTTGCTCCAATCATATTGTAATTTTGTTAGGATTGCATCTTCCATTCTGAAATTCACCACTCCTAATGCCTTCTACAGCTTCCGTCCTCGTATTGCTAATTCTCCATGTCATGATTGCCTGAGTCATCTTCTGAGTAGTTCATGTGATCTTACTCGTGTGTATGTATAATCTTACTCGTGTGTATGTGCAGCCAACTCGCCCCCCCACTCTTTCTGCTCACAACCAACTTGGGCCTGTGGTATGTATTGTTTCTTGGACTTGCATCAGGTGGCTCTTCTACTATTATCTCCATCTGCAGCTTGTTTATCTCCTTGAATTTTTGTTTTCTTTCTTTACTCCATCATCCATGTAATCACCCTCTTGTCCCACTTCATTTTTCGCTGTCGTTCCATGCTCTGTTCTTCCAACGTCCCGCGATCCTTCTTTCATCATGTTCACAGTCACTCTTGGCACTATTCGTCCGCTGACTCTGCATCTTCGCATTTGTCCACCGTTTGTGCACCCTTCATTCGATTCTCCCATGCTTTTTTAGCGTCATACTCATATTGCAACGCGGTGTATGTGAGGTTAACTTCATTTTCCCAAGTGGGTTCTTCAAACCTTTTCCACTGTATGAGATACTCTCGCTGTCTTCTTCCATTTCGCGTGCAAGTCTAAACACGGGAATCCACAATTTTTTAACTTCCCACTCATTATTTCGACCAGGTTCGTACCAAGAATCATCTGGTAACAATTCTTTCTCCATATCGAACTCATCGGTGACTGTGATACTGTCTTGTGGCCGTTTCATCCGCGAGATGTATGGTTTAAGACGTCCGATGTGTACGAACGGTTTTTTTTTTTGTGTCCGCCCCTTGTTATTTAAGCCGATACACTGATTCGCTCACCCGTTCTTCTATTAGATAGGGCCCATGCCACAGATGTGCCAGTTTCCTTACTAATCCAGTCTTCACAAGATCGTGATACAGCCACACTAATTCTCCAGGTCTGTATGCCGTACGTGTAGTTGTCCATAATCCACCAGCCAGTTTCTCATTATGTTTCTTAGCTCTCTCTGCCATCAGTGTCGTTTGGATGAATTCGGCTTGCGCTCTGACTCGTTCTTGTTGATCCACCTGTTTCTGTCGCCACTCCAAAGCTTCCCTTTCTGGTAATGATCCATCTTTGGGAGGTTTCATTGCCTCCATTGTCGTTCGTGCGTTCCATCCATGTACCAAATAGAAAGGAGTTTGATGATGCTGTAAGCTTACGGAAGTATTGAGCGCCGATTCCAACTCATGTACATATTCATCCCAATCTCGCTGTTCTGGGTCTGAAATGTAACATTTTATCGCCTTGATCACTATCTATACTGATCGCTCTTGTTTACCATTCGCTTGTGGTCTATATCCGAGAGTTGGTCGTTGCTTCTGTTTAAGCATACGATTGAATCTTCGAAATACTGAACTCATGAATCTGGAGTCTCTATCCTGTAGTATGATCTCTTGCGCACCAAATCTCTTGAATATGCCTTTTATGTATGCTTCTGCTGCGTCTTGAGCCAACGTGGAACTCATAGGTACGAGCACAGTATATCCAGAGAACACACAGATGAAGCATAGCAACGCTTCGTGTCCTTCGTAAGTCTTAGGTAGAGGTAAAGCGAAATCCATAGCTAACACTTGAAACGGTCTCGATGCAACTATGTTTCCACTTGATATCCCTTCATATCTAGGCTTCCCTTTAGCTGTCGCACAGTCTTCACACAAAGCTATGAAATTTTTAATTTGGGCGTACATACCCCTCCAATAATACATCCTCCTCAAACGTGCATAAACTTTAGAAATTCCCTAATGTGCACCGCTTCCCGCTTCGGTGTGGTATGCATGCAAAATATCTTCACGTAAAACGTCCGGCACGACTATTCGCAGCGTATCGCCTTTGTTTATATTACCAATCGGACAGTAATATAGCACCCCCGCAGCGTCCATCACATAACCCACTGATATTCGTGCCACCCGCTTCAGTGCACTTTTATATGACAATAACTCTTCTTTTCCACTCAGATAGGCGACAAGCGTAGTGTTCTCACCCTGTTTAACCATACTGTCAAAGTCGCTTGATTGAATCGTAAATCCCATTAACTTGTCCAATTACAATACGAGAATCTCCGCACACAATCGCCTCTTGTATCTTATAACGTTTAGCCAGTTCAAGAGCTCCGATCAGTCCATGATACTCACTCTCATTCACTGTCAATTCTGATTTGATGTTGTATTCGGCCGCTACTACATCCCAAGTCGGTAGTTTCCTTAAAATTATACCAAATGACCCATGCTTCTCTCATTTAGCCTTACTGCCTCGTCGAAAGTTAGCACAAAACCATCACTCTTTCGATCTCACTCGGGGATCGGCCTTATCACCGGTATATTTTTCTGGGTTTTGTGCGGTGCTATATCTTCCAGTACTTCGTCAATATTCTTCCATGGAATTATAGCAGCTGACATGATGGCTGGTAGGCCTGCCGCCCCTTGTTCCCCACGAATAATGTCTGAAGACCATGGAGATAAGATGACAGCACATTGGATTACTCGTCCAGTCAAACGTTTTGACGTAATGAACCACTTCATACTCGAATATCTCGTATACACTATGACATATTGACCGTAAAGAAAATGGCTCGTGTCGTTCAAAGTCTTCAATAAAGCTAGATCTCCTGTCTCTGCTCCCGTATATCGTGTTTGCACATCTCTAAACACTTTACTTATGAAGCGTACGGGATGAAAAACTTCATCATGGTCCTGACACACCGTTGCTCTGAAAGCCCATTGATTCGTGTAAATTACGACAGTCAATGACTTATTTCTCTGCAATTGTCGTAACAAAGGTGCTTCTACTAGACGTTGCTTTAGGATTTCAAGCGCTCTTTTTGCCTGAGATAATTGAGTGCCGTCCTGCAACTTAAGATCTGTAAGCTCATACAGTGCAGCCGCAAATGTGGCAAAGTTGTCAATGAACCGATGATAGTAGATCAGACTACCCAAAAACCGTTGTATTCCTTTGATCATGTTAGGGAATGGCATCAAAAGCGCTGACTTCAAATTCCTTGGGGCTGCTGAATTCTTGTCGGGAGATCCTGTGTCCAAGAAACTCCACACTTTTCTTCCCAAAAGATCTCTTAGGGAGACTAACGGTAATTCTCCAATTCTTGGACGATTCCAACAAGCATTCCAACACCATACATAAAAACCGCCCCAAGTATTCGCTCCAAATGTTCCATCATCGATATACGATCGTCGTCCGATAACCGATTTCACTGATGAACGCTCTGCCACTCCTAGATGAAACACATCTTTTGTCACGTATATGTCGGTTTCTTCTTGCGGCAGATTGTGTAACTTCTTCGCTTCTTCAATCTCCGCCTCATCATAGCCTACCGTATTGCATGGTGTATCGTTTTGTTCAATACGCCGAACCATCGTCCGTAGTGCGTTGTCTATGACCCTCTGATATATTTTAGGCGCATTCTTCAGACCTTGATGCATCCGTAACCATTGGAAATGTCCTAATGGGCAAATGAACGCTGTAATATGCCGTGCTCTCGTTATCATTAGTACCGCCCAATATCCACTTGTATTATCTAAAGAGCAGAGCCACATAACGTCTTCAATGTTTGCCAATAAATCTTCTATCAATAGCATGGAGTACACCATTAAATTTCGTCATTTGATTGACAAGGCAATAGTCAACACAAAGTCGAATATCCTTTTTATTCTTCTTCAATACCAACACGACGGGAGATGCCCATGGTGATTACGAATATCGGATAAGTTTAGCTTGTAGGAGACCTCGCTACAACACATATAATTTTTCCATCAAATGCATGGGGACACGCCTTGCTTTATGTGCCACTGGATTAGCTCCTTCTACGTCCACATCACATACCACATTTCTAGCTGGTAGTGGTAACGCATTCCCCGAACTAATGAAAAACGTGGGGAATCCGTCTTTATACTTTTCCAGTATTTTCCGTAGCATTGATTCTTCTTGAGGCGTCGTAAGGCCCAGCTCGCCTATATCTGTCTTTTCCCTATCCACAGGTGTACTGGGATCTGCTACGATCTCTGGGATGAGAGCCTGCTTCTCCGTCATAGCATCCGCTGATAACTCTTCCTGCAAATAGATTTCACGATCTAAATGTGTTTGATCTACCTTACAGGGTGAGATGTCATCGATGGAGTACACTGCAGGCGGTACATCTCCTATGGTCCAGATGGCCTGTACACTCGTCCACTTCAATTCTTCCTTCTTGTTCTGTCGGCTCTCTTCGAATACCTCAGTATAGGTCTGTTTGTTGAGGTCATTCGTGGTCAGAAGATTAAAAGGCTCTTCTCCAGGTATGGTACACAGTCCATCCTTCAAATTCAGTGGTACTCCGGCTATCACCATGAAGTCGGTACCCCGAATGATCAAGGACTGAGATTCAAAATCAGATACCTATAGCTCATGTTCAAAATTCACTGCACGGCCTAGGCGTATCTTCGATTTTGCCATCCAATAGGATTATCGGACACTCCAAAGAAGTTTGTAGGGTTCTCAAACATCTTCACCCCCACTTTCACTTTCCTTGCCAAATTGGTATGGTGCAGTGATATGTTAGCTTCACTATCCATCATCAATGGGAGTTCCACATCGTTAGCTGCTCCATGCACATAAATTGCGTCGCATCATGAGGTTTTGGGTCTTGCTCTCTGTACTAGCCTCGTCTCTCCCCTTCTTTTGCGCTGACCAAATTAACAGTTGCAGTATACTTTTCTGCTTTGTTTAGATCTCTCTCCTTTATGTGCGCCTCTTCATTGCGGTTTTCGGTTTTTTTCTTCTTGATTGTCTTCTATTTTTTCTTCAATTACCATTTTGTTTTCGTAAATATCCACATGTAATTTTTCAATATTCATCACACGTGTTGCTTCTTGTGCTTCCGCTTCAGCAACTGGTGCGTCTTCATATGCATTATGTAAACCAGGCCTTGATATTTTTTCATGTTCATTCTTGGTTTTGCTGATGGACGGTGGTTGTTCGGTCTCACGGCCGCCCCCTCCCTCAACAGCATTCGCCACACATTGTGGGTTAGCCATTTAACTGTTCTGACACTTCTTGCTGCGACAGTTCTCCGGTTTTCAGTTTTGTTCGTAGGCCGGCCACTTTTCGATAAAAGGTCGACAATACTTAATAGTATGACCTTGCATGTTGTAATGTTCCCATACTTGAAGTTGCCAACACATGTCTCGGTCATTTGCAATGATCGCATACCTTGACTGTAGGTGGCTGTTGATTATTCCCCGTATGTGCACGTACTGGTTTTGGTTCCTGACTTGAACATTGACGTGTCCGTTGTGACGGAGATGGTTCTCGATCCACTCGGTTTACTGTGGGAGTACAGTTTTCTGCCCTGGTATCTGCTTGACGTTGGTTTCCAGATTTCTTTTCAGGTCGTGCTTGACAGGACTCATACATCATCAGTTTAGATTTGAGATCTTCGATGCTATTAAACGGAGTGAATCTGAATTGCATCTGTAGAGTTTGGTCATGTAAACCTTTAAAGAAGTGTTATATGTGATCGTCCAGCGCCGAAGAGTCACCCTTCCCACGGAAACTAATCACTGCTCTAAATGAAGCTGCATTGAGCCGGTACACATAGTTGGATGCAAGTTCGTCATGTTTTTTGCGTCAATATGTAATATGTCAGAGAGGAGGGGTCTTGTCCAAGCAGTACTTCTTCCTGAAATTTTTTTAGTAACCGTGTCCAGTCATATTTGATGCTATTGTCCAATTGCTTGTACCACCACTTAGCCGGATATTGTCCACGAGCATCTCCAATCGCTGCGTGACGTCCCAGCCGGATATAATTGCAATGTGTAGGAACTTTGAAAGCCATGCTCGTGCCTCTTCTGCCCCTCCTTTGTCAACATCGAGTGTTTTAATAGACAAATTTTGCAACACAGTTGACACAGGGCGCCCTGCTCTATGCCACGTCGTTCCATCTCGGGTAAACTCAAAACTGTGTTCCTCTTCTGATTCCTCACTAGTAAAATAACGATTGAACTGCTGGATGCTCGCACTGAAGGAGGCGTTTTCGCTGTTGCCAACGTGGAAGATACATTCGCCAGCTGCTCTAAACTTAGGTGACTGTCCTGCATTAGTTTCATCAACGATTCCACTACCGGATCATCTGACCGGTTACTGGGGGCAGCTGACATAATATCATCTTCATCCAAAGAAAACTTAAGCTTCTTCGTGACTCTGCTCTTTTGTTTGTTTATTCTTCAATATACCTTCAAGACCTTCTTGATTTCACTCGACATCTTCGTGCACTAGCTTGTTTAAAGCCGGTGGTTTTGAGCCTTTTTGAGGTGTATGTTCTACATCAGCCACCACTCGGTATGTAGGAGTAAAAAAATCGTGCTATCCAAACCTTCATTCCGATAGTTCAGTATAGAAGTTTGCCACTGATTTTCCGCTAGTAACGGTGAAGTCATAAGTCCTATATCGTGCGCTGTGCGTTCAGGGTTCAGACCGTAGATGTCTTCACAATTTTCTCTTCGACACGCTTCGTATCCACACTTGTGTAGCAACTCCTCGATACTTTCAAATGATTCTTCTAGAGTACCAAATGTGATGATTTCGGTATTCAGATGAAATACAGGTTTTGCTTCTTGTATCTTGCGTATTTCGTAAAAGGAAAACCAAGATGTGGAATCCCCCGGCATCATGAGGATGTGTACCTGATATCTTGTCATTTTCGCGCATGCTTTAGAAAATGTATACGTTCTGCTGGGGTCGTCTTGTGAGAACTCTATTTGAAAACATAATTGGGGCTGTCCATACACTGTGACTGCCCCCTCTCCAAATTCTTCTGCACGTCTTCTGGACATTTTTTCGGTGTACACTTGTCGTCTCTGAGTCCCGGGTCGCGGCATCAGTTGTCGTAGAGGAACTTAAATTTTACACTTTTACTCCGAAAACAAATGAATCTCTCAAAAGTTTTATTCCCAGGAAATCAAACTCAGAGCTCAACAGTATAAGCCAATTGTACACTTAAAGTGAAAAATGACCAAAGTATCCCTTCGACCAGTCCTTTCGGAGATACGACGTTGGCTTGCGTAAACGTCGAGTGTTTCTTGGCGTTCGGTTATTTAGGTTGGTCTTGCGTGTAAACTTTGGCGTCCGTCGAGCGACTTTGTTACGAGTAGTCAGCGCTTGCAAAAGGGGGAAATTGTATATTTAGAAGTACGGTATAAAAGTACCTCTACCAGGCTACTCCATATCACTACTTTCAACTTATGTAGTCCTACTTATATACTTGTCTGTTTCAGAATAGAATGAAGCTTTTAGTTTTTTACAGAAAACCTATGCATTGTGATTGGTGGAAATTAACAATATTCGATATTGGGTAGTTTTACAAAACGCGCTGTAACGTGTTTTGTGCTCATATTAGGGTAGATTTGGATTTATCATATAACCAGCATTCTGAATATATACTGTCATATGATAAAACTCAATTTTGCTCATTTTACGAAAGAAATCATTTCACCTGTCAAATCCGATCACACAAATATGCTGTTATATACCTGATTATTGCGTGTTATGGAATGTAAAAATACTGGTCGATAGCACGCACCGCGCTCTTTTGATTATGGTATGGATTGTGGTTGTTGTCAAAATAATAATGGAGATATGAAAGGTCAAGTCAAACTGTTCATTCTTTTCTGAAACAGACAAGTATTTTTAATTATGTATTCCTACTTACGGCTACTTCTTTTTTAATTCTTCTTTCAACCAATCCGAAAATAGCACTTCATAGAGTGAAAATTCATTTACTCTATCACAATAGTCTGTGCCAGACTCGTTCTATAAGTTGCTAATTAGGCTGGGTTAATCTAAGTGTCTGACACACACACTATACTAAAACGTGGGTACAGCATTCCGTAAAGTGCAAAGATGGTAAATGCACGTCACAATTTTCTTACAAATGGAAGTGCAACGGTCTCTAAAGCTAACAATATCTTCTCTGCGTTGACCTGCATCAGTCTAATTTCTTGGTACTTCTCCGGGATTCAAGTGACAGACTTAAGGGGTGTAGGCACCAAAAATGCAAAAACTAATAGCTGCAATTAATCAATTATTAGGCAAGATCTTCTGCTCTTTTCTCTAAATCTTCTTTTTATGTTTTAACGCTGACATTTTACCTGTAAATTGTAACTAACTTTTGGTCATTATTGGCCACAAACCTTTTTAAATCCTAAATTACTAGGGTCGAGCTGAATCAATTCGTATAGCAAATTATCATACTTCGAACTATTCTCGTCAATTATAAAGCAAGAATGCAGCAAGATAGTTTCTATTGGGTTATGATTTTTTAGAAGGTAGTTCTGCTTTTGGGACAAGCTTAATTGTTTTAGTTTAAACATTGATCTTAGCAAAAACGATTTTTTTATATGTTCCTTATGTGATTGACACCGAGTAGCTTGCTGGTATCCAAGCAATCCATCTAACCGAGGGCCACCAACATGCATAAGCAATCTGGGATTTTCCGTCTTGAGAATAAACTTTGAAGTCGGATGAACTAGTCGTGTTTTACCTATAGTTGAGACAATTGCGTCCGGACGATCTAAAATCTCAATTATAACAGAATACGGACTTATTTTAAATTAAAGATTGATGATATAATAATAACGTCTGTAACGCCGAGTCAGTTTTTGACCAGCTAATGCGCAGGCTAGTCACAGCTCTAGAGGTCTATATTGGTACGAACATATTGCCAGAGTTATCATAAAAAAAAGTTTGAAAAAGTGTTCAAAAATATAATGGTTATGCATCACCTAATTTTTCTTGATCTGTATCAATTTTTCTTACGATATCTTATATTTCAACAAGAACGTCTTCAAAACCAGTAGATAAAAAATATTTAGTGAGAAGTTGCCAATTTGAGGGCTGAACGGAAATTAGTTGCATTTTGCTATATGTGGTTGTTACAGAAATATAAAATTGCCACCAAGTGAACATATCTGGTTATACGTGTTTTACCGAATGTTTTCCAAAAAATCAATATCCGCTCGGATAATGTTCGAGGGCGGGCAGTGTAAAAATTTTAAGATTTTGGGGCACAAGCTGCAAAACGTTTTATTTTCAGAGCGACCTCAAAAAAATTTCTGCATTTTCGCAGACTGGAATGGGTATAAAATATAGCTAACCACCATGAAATCATTGAACCTAATAATAAACTTAGGGAGACATTATCCCCACCGGAGGTGGGGATAATTCATGTATAGACATTACAAAAAGTCAGGACCGCAACTTAAAATTTGTCCTTGCACTGTGAACCATTCTATCTGCTTCTATGCGGTGATACAAAACAATTTAGTGCGTCATCTTCTAGACTAACATATAAATATAATTTTACATCTAATTCGTTAGATCATTTAATACTATATTAACAATATATCGCTGCATCAAAATGCTCTCGTTATATATATTGCGAAATGAAGACGAGTTAGTTTTCTGATTTGTATCGCGTATAACAGCAATTTGAGTGTCATGGATTACAGTTTTTTTACTCATGCCTTTTGTGTGACGAAATAACAAGAAGTACAATGTTCAAGATATACAATAAAGCATTGATATCGCTTGATTTCTAAAACACTAGCAAGTTTAGTTGTTTGCTTACGAAGCAGCACTTCAATGTCCTTGTCCTACATAAAAAAACTATAGCAGATGCAGCATCGACCGGCGAACAGGATAGTTCATTAATACAAGGTGAAGTGAATTATTAATAATAAAGGTAACTAGAAGGAAGAAAATAAATTGATTAGTGATTAGAGGTTAAGTGTAATGGGGTGCCATTACATAAGTGATATTTAAGTTGAAATATCACAGTTCAATTTCCGACTTACTGTCTCAAATGCGAATATTGGATTATAAGTTATTATAATCCACCATTCTGATATAATTATCGAATCTAACAAGAGATCTAATAATAAAGGTATTATTAGATCAGTTTTATACTACATGTTTGTATGATCAGTTTAGATTTAATATAGTTATTGACTCTAAACCACTCATAATATTTTCACTCTTAAACTTACCGTCTTCTAGACACGTGGCTTAGTTATATATATATAGGACTATTTGGTTAATTAAATAGTCCACTCTAAAGTTTATCTTAATTAAACTATACAGAACCAAATTACATGTGTTTCTAACCTAATTGCACGCTTCCTCACTTGCAATTTTCTAGTGTGTGCCTGTAACAGCTAGCCTTTTACACCTGGTAGCACTTAGTGGTCCGTCTTAACGACCACTGATCACACGTTCCGCTAGTTAACTAGTGGAGCGAAGGTTTAAGAGCCGCGCGGCCGTCATGACGACGGTCAGCGATCGTGAGCGCGAGCGTCAGCTCGCGCAAAATTTAGTGAGGGGAAATTTCCCTCAATTTTCACAAAGAAGTGTGGACACCGTGGTGGAGATGATGCGGACCATGGGGACCGACATCATAACCACCCTCCGAGGTAAAACCTCGGAGGAAGCTTTAGAAATGGTGAGCCGTTTAAAGAGGATTTATATAGACCCTCAAGTGCGTTCCGCATCAGTAATGTCACGGTCGCCACTAACAACGGCCATAGCGAGCGTTGATATAGTAAAGGCGCGGATTCCGCCCTTTACTGGCGAAGGAGGTGAACCCCTTCGTTGATGGTTCGCAGAGGTGGACGATGCCATCTCTGCGCAAAAGATTGTGGACCCACGTTCACAAGCTTATTTTGCTACCACATGCCTGGGCGGTCGAATGCCACTGATGAATCTGCGTTCCTGATTTATCAGGAATTGAAAGCTGAGCTGAAGCTCAGCTTCGAAGCTCCAGAAATGGAGCTTAGTTGCCGAGAAGAGTTCATGGAACTCAGGCAAGGTAAGCTTAGTCTTCAAGCTTACGCTCAGAAGTACAATATTTGTTATCAAATATTGTGTATGAGCCGGTGTCCCCTGCCATGCACGTCACTGGCTTCATGAAGGGCTTGAACGACGGCTCCATTAAGCCGAAGTCTTTACCGAATTCCGCCAAAGACTCTGAGCGATGCTATAGACCAAAGCATCCAAGAAGAATTTAGCATGCGTTCAGCGTCAACGCATGCTGGATTCAGTCGAAGGGCTCAACAGCCTTTCGACTTTAACATGCCGCCAGTGCAGCATGTAAATAATAATTTTTCGAACAGACGAAGTTCACACTTCGTCCCGCGACACACAAACCCGCGCCAGAGCACAGCCGGGTGAGGTCCAGAACCAATGGCCCTATCAGTTGCAGTTGCCTCGACCCCAAGGCAGTCGAAAAAAAAAACGTTCCTTCGCTGCAAAAGATGCGTGAAGATGGACCATTACGCTCATGAATGCATGGCGCCGCGGCCGGCGCCACGCAGTCAGCCGACTGGACAGTCCGCAGGTAAGCGACATCAACAGGGGCAACCCTCTGTTGATGCAAAAAACGTTGGCAACCAGTAGGGGCGGGGCTCCCTACTGGACGGATTATCTCAAATGCCGACATCGGGCATGTGAGGATAATAGCCCAGACGGGACTATGTCCTGTTAGCATGTGCAGGGTGAGGTGAAACCTCTCATTACCCTGGAGGTTAAGCCGATGTCCCCATGCGCGCTCTGTTTGACACAAGAGCGTCAAACAATTTCGTTAGAACTGAGGCTCCAACGTCGTTGAATTTCGTGGAGATTGATTCTCCACGAAGTATGTTGTCAGTCCGGTTAGCACAGGTCAAACCATTCTTACCAGAGCGTGTGATCCGCACACGCTTCGAGTAGACGAACTGTCGTCGAGGACGAATACATCGTCCTCAATCTTGACGATACAGTTCGCATGTATCTGGGTATCCCTTGGATGTCCAAGCATCAACAACGATCGACTGGGTTAACCTGTCGATCGACTGCGGCGGTCTCACAGGATCTGATCACCCTGTGAGTAATTCGGCTGTATCTAACGATGTAACTGCAGAGTCAGACGGTCTGGTGGGTAGCGATGGTACACCCGCTGATCAAACACCAGAGGGACTTGCACACGCAACACAAGTGTCGTTGCGTGTCGGTAACGTGTGCAACACGAGTGACAAAGACCCCCGTGTTGAAGTAACCACGACCGATGACGATCGTGGTGTAGAGAAATTACTCACGGTGGGAAACACCCACCGTGAAGACGAAGGTACCGACACGGATGTAAGTGACTTCCGTGTCGAAGATGATGAACCCACGACTGAAAGCAGTCGTGAGTGCGAGAGCACCATGGTAGACAGTGGTCACCATGTTGAGGATGCCTTGTGCACGAGTGATAATCACCGTGCAGTTGAACAGGCAACAGGTCAGACGAGTGCGCCTGATAAACGTCTTGAC
The DNA here is from genome assembly GCA_001887855.2 of Sclerospora graminicola. Classification (NCBI taxonomy): domain Eukaryota; phylum Oomycota; class Peronosporomycetes; order Peronosporales; family Peronosporaceae; genus Sclerospora; species Sclerospora graminicola. The sequence goes on along the minus strand of MIQA02023140.1, from coordinate 3,008 downwards.
GCAGACAGAGACTGGATTAGCTACCCAGTCTCTCACACTTGACAACCCTCTGAACTTATGTTCGGAGGTAATGGCCCTTCCAGCCTTGAGCTGGAAGAAGTTCGTAAAGAACTTGCGCAATGATCAGATCGATCAGATCTGTGTCATCGTCGCAACAGACGATGTTGTGGATATTCGTGATCGAATATCTACTTTGCAAGTAACAGACATTGGAGACGAAACCGTTCCCAATGATCAAACCAAAGTTCAGCGCTTTGAGGCGCAGAGCTGGGAGTCGCTAAAGGTGACTTCCCCATACTTTGAGGTACTTAGGGAATACGCTGACGTATTCCCAGAAGAAGTACCTTGTGAGCTTCTTAAAGATAAGGGAACTAGGCACGAAGTACTGTGTCACGCGGCAATGGCCACTGCCGCGTGACCAAGTCAAGGCGATCGACGAGTTCTTCGAAACTCGTCGTAAGGCAGGACATGTGCGGGAGTCTACCTCACCGCACGCCAGTCCCACCTTTTGCGTAAAGAAATCCAACTGGGGGTGAAGAATCGTTCGTCTTTTAATAAGCTGAGCGCGGCCACGGTACCGGCGCAGACGCCGATACCACGGAAAGAGGTCATCGTAGATGGCATGAGCGGGAGCACCGTATTCAGTATTCTCGATTTAAGGGATAGTTTTTACCAAATCCTTATGCGTGAGAAGGATATCCGTCTCACGGCAGTTAGCACTCCAAGCGGTATGCTTTGGGAGTGGTTTGTGATGCTATAGGGGCTTTGAAATGCCCCTGCAACCTTCAATAGGTGCGTCACGCATCTATTGCGCCCGGTGCGAGAATTCGCACCGAGCTATTTTGACGACGTGTTCATCCATAGTAAGGCTGAACATGGTAAGACTGATGTAGATGTTCATAAAGAACATCTACGTCAGGTATTAGAGCTTGTGCGTAAGCAGAAGCTCTATGCAAATTTAAAGAAGTGCACCTTGGTGCACCTGAAATACCCGTTTTTGGCTGCTTTGTGGGCAAGAACGGGGTGCGCCCTGATCCGGAAAAGATCAGGGTGATCGTTGAATGGCCTACGCCAACCAATGTCAAGGAACTTCGAAAGTTTCATGGGTTGGCGACATACTTGCACAAGTATTCGTGCAATGATGCCGGTCTTATCCGACCTGTTTCTCCGTTACTGAAGAAAGATATCGAATGGCACTGAGATACTCAGTGCCAAGACGCCTTTGATGCAGTCAACCGGAGCTTGACTGAAGCGCCTGTCTTGGCTATAGCCGATAACGAGCGGCCGTTTCACGTCGTTTGCGACGCGAGCGATTTCGCAATTGGCTGCGCCTTAATGCAGCGGGACCACGATCATCGTGATCGCGTGATTTATTATCAATCGCGTCAGTTGTGCCCAGCCAAGCGTAACGATTCAGTTCTTGACAAAGAACTCCTTGCCATGAAGTATGCACTGGCAAAGTTTCGAATCTATCTCTTAGGAGGTAGACCGTTTGAGGTTTACACAGACCAGGCGTCGTTATGCACAGCCGTGAATTCAGCACACATTTTCCAAAGAATGGCACGTTGGCTGTCATTCTTTGCCGAGTACAACTTTACGGTTAAGTACAAACCCGGAAAGCTGAACGTAATAGCGAATGCGCTATCACGACGCCCCGATTACGAGACGAAACCGTCTGCAACGGAGGCAATCAGTGCAAACGCAATACGTTGCACTGCTCTGTCGTTGTCACTCGTACGACAGGTACGACAAGCGTACGTGTAGTGAAGTGACTCAAAAATTAACGGACTAATGAGAGTGAACACCCCCACATGATTGGTGGAAATTTCGTCCTTAGCTGGATGCCCGGACCGGCCGACAAGGGACGTGATCTGGTGGCCGCCGGATGTATCTACCAGCGGCCGGACGGCGCCAGGCCTGGAATCAGGCCAGAGGAGTGCGACTGAAGACGTGGGTAAGTGGGCTAGTGGACTAGGCGAACGGGACGGCCTCGGATGGTGGACAGCCGAGGGGCGGATTTGTCGGAAGGTATGGGCGAAGGGGACTGAAGGAGGTTGAGTGTTCTTGAGGACGAAGGAGGCACTCGGGTCGGACGTGGAGCTGCCAAGGAAGTGCCAACGCCAGCGGCAAGTGGGCTTAGATGGATGGCCATCCGGCCGATCCGGCTGGGTTGGGTGTACCGGCCGGGCTGGTACCATTTGGGTTGGGTGGACCGGCCAGGTTGGTACCATTTGGGTTGGGTGTACCGGCCGGGTTGGTACCAGCTAGGTTCGGTGTACCGGCCGGGCTGGTACCAGTTGGGGTTGGTGTACCGGCCGGGCCGGTACACAAAAGAGCATCCGATTGGAGTTAACCGGGCTACTCCAGGTAAGACACATAACTGTCCAGCCGGGCTATTTGGGGTAGGTTACACAAAAGGGAGTATTGGACATAGGGATAAATCAGTATACGTTTCGCTTTCTTAGACACAAGTCGCTTTCATTGGTTCACAGCGGAGGGCTAACAAGGCCCCCTCTTGCTGCTATTGGTTTGCCCGGGGAAGGTTAAAGTAACCCACCGGAAGTCCCCTGACCGGGAGTCGCGGCGTTGCGTATACTCACCTCAAGTCGCCCGTGTTTTGAACACGGTTATATTAAGTATTGGGAAGTGGTAACATTTTGGCCTTCTGTGAAGGATTGTGGAGTTGTATTTGGATTCCCCTTTACGTACACGTTTTGATTTACCCTTCATTGTCATTGGTTTGGCTGGCCGATCGATTATTCTCGGTCCAGCCGTCGCAATATACAAACTTCAAATATATTGCCATTCGAGCTCCCTGGTGAAGATTTCCGCCCAGGAGCTACCCTAGTCCTAACCCTCGTCTCCTTATTCGACGGAATTTACACTTTTCGCCCTAGGGTCTATCAAGAGAGCGCAACCGCCAGTGCTGACGGGTACACAAGGTGAGCTTTTAACATGGATCATCCAAGTCGTCACGACAAAGGTGATGGAAGTGACCGATCCAGCCG
>MIQA02023139.1:0-21201 GCA_001887855.2 Sclerospora graminicola | reverse complement strand
TTCCTGCTTCCAGAGGCTAAATTGTTGTTGGCTCTCCTCTATTAATGATAGAGTCGCCTCTGCTCCTCCATACATAGACGTGTAACTGCTGTTGCCAGATAAGAAGCCGCGTGTCAACGAGCTTAAAGACTTTACATTCGTGAAGCCTTTAAAGAAGAATGTATCTACAAGCCTTTAAAGAAGAATGTATCTACCGTACCATCTTCTCATCAGTAGGTAACGGCGAATTCTAAAAGGGTGGGAAACGAAGCCGTTAAACAAAGACAGAAATTTGACGAACATGTATCATATGTGTAGCAGCTTCACTGGTACTTGGGGAAGAGTCAAGGGTCTAAAAAGCAGCTTTATGTTTTGCATCACCTGTCACAGCAAATATTAAAATGTGGTCCACAGTATTTGTAATCTTTCAACGGAGGTTTTACCCCGAGGATAATAAAAACTCCGGTGGGGATAATAAAAACTTCGGTGGAGATAATGTCTCCCTTTAAATTTTCTTACCCATATGTTACATGAAGCCACAGGAATTTTTGGGTTTTGTCATTCGTTGTGTCCATGTCACTTTAGTGACTCCGATGTATAAGTACTTACAGTACTTAAGTAGTAATACTAATACTAATACTAATAGTAGAGCAGAGTTACTTGCTATTACTATGCACTTCTACAGTTTATTCTGTATGCAGTGAAAGTACTAACCCCGTTACGGTCGGTGCCTGAATGGACCCGGGGACTCAAGGTAAGGTGTGTTGCGCCCTGCGCTCCACCCGTGAGAATGTCAACTGACACCTCACCTTGCACGCCCTACTTTATATTAGTTAGACATGAATATAATATGCATATACAAATATCTAAATATATATGTTGAAGTTGAAGTTGCCTTTAACTTCATAACCACCCTGCGGTAGACGCCCTGCGTCTGGATGCCCTGCATCTGGTTGCCCTGCAACTTCATTATATATGGTAACCGCTCTGCGGTAGACGCCCTGCGTCTGGATGCCCTGCATCTGGTTGCCCTGCAACTTCATAATATATGGTAACCACCCTGCGGTAGACGCCCTGCGTCTGGATGCCCTGCATCTGGTTTCCCTGCAACTTCATCATATATGGTAACCTCCCTGCGGTAGACGCCCTGCGTCTGGATGCCCTGCATCTGGTTGCCCTGCAACTTCATTATATATGGTAACCGCTCTGCGGTAGACGCCCTACGTCTGGATGCCCTGCATCTGGTTGCCCTGCAACTTCATTATATATGGTAACCGCCCTGCGGTAGACGCCCTGCGTCGCACCTCCATAACCGCCCTGCGTCTTGGGTGACTTTCCTTTAGGTTTGTAACCTTCCTGCAACTTGGTCGCTTATCCGGTATCCGGATATCTGACACTCCCCCTCGACCTGGTGACTGGAAGGTATCACATGTCGTAAGGTTTGTGCTTGACAGCTCTGAGTCCTACCCAGAGGACGGTGCCTGGGTAGTATTCAGCTTCCATGGTGCTTACTGCATTGATTCCTTGTTTGCGTGATCCATAGCCGATCACAGCTCCATTCAGCATTGTTACGTGGCTGCTGATGCTTCTTCGATCATCTTTATCGTTAGCATAGTCTGCATCCGTGTAGACAGTTAATTCAACTGCTTCTACAGGTCCTTGTCGTATCACCATCAGCAATCCAAAGTTCTTGGTTCCTTGTAGGTATCTGAAAACTCGTTTCGCTTGTGCATAATGTTCTGCCGTATGGTTGCTTAAATATTGCCCCAACCTTCTCACAGCATGCGCAATGTCCGGCCGTGAGCCCGATACCAAGTACTGAAGTGCTCCAACTGCCTCTCGGTATGGCTGTTCACGAGTATCTTCCTTATTAGTGACGGTGTACGTCGCCGCTTCAGGTGTTGGCGCTGGGTTACACGTTGACAGATGGAACCGCTTTAATATTTCCACAACATATGCTTCTTGACTAAAGAATATGGTCTTGGCATGTCGGTCTATCGTCACCTCGACACCCAATAGATACTTGACTGGTCCAAGCTCTACCAGTTCAAACACTTCCTTGAGTTGTGTCCTTACTTGATCACAATCAGCTTCATTTCCCATGAGCAATAGATCATCCACATATACAGTGAGCAGCATATTAATCTCCCCCTCTTGGAATCGGGCGTACAGGCCCCAGTCGCACTCGACTCGAACAAAGTGTAGACGTCGTAGTCGATCATGTAGCTTGCAATTCCATACGTTAGGAGCTTGCTTTAATCCATAGAGAGCCTTGACTAACTTGCACACATAGTCTTGTTTGTTGTCTTCAAAGCCGCTCGGCTGTTCCATGAGAACTTCTTCCTGTAAGTCTCCATGTAAGAAGGCTGTCTTCACATCATATTGTAGTACCACCCATCTTCGCTGTAGCGCAAAGTATAGTGCCGCTCGAATAGTGTCAAATCTGATCACTGGTGCATATGTCTCGTAATAATTGATGCCGTAGACTTGCTTGAATCCATGCACCACTAGCCGTGCTTTAAACCGTTTCACGTAGCCCTGCTCGTCCTTCTTAAGTGCATACACCCATCGGTTCGTGATAACATTGTGGTCCTTGCACTTCGTCCTTCGCGGTACTAATATCCACACATCATGTTTCTTCAATGATGCCATCTCTTCATGCATAGCAGCTAGCCAGTAGTCTGCGTACTGCTCATCAGCAATAGCCTGCTTGTAGGTCTGTGGTACCTTGATCTCATCTGCAAGAAGCTTGTCTTTTGGCTGTGTCACGTAGCCCTCATATGCGCCCTGCGCTAGCTTCTGCTTCCTTGCCTTCTTGGATATCACATGATACACTTGCACATAGTCCTTGTACTTCGAATTAGGCCTCCGTTTTCTTGTAGGTCGTATGTCTTGTACATGCTTCGTTGTGGAGTCCAACTCCCCCTGACCTTCGATGTACACTTCAACCGGTTCTAGGCTGGTATCCTGTCTTGTTGCCACTGGATTGTCTTCGGCAAACTCAAGACTTCTCATGTCTTTCCGCAATTTTACGAACGGAGGTTCAGATGGCAGCTGTCTAGCTTCATCACCATAGGCATTGTCAAGAAGTATCTCCATGTACTTCGACTGTATTGTATAGTCTTCTTTGAATCGTATGTTGTCTTGTCTTGCTGTTCCAACAGCACCCGTTCTGATATCCATGAACTTGTACCCTTTTGTACTTGATGAGTATCCCAGCAGGATCCCTGTCCTTGTCCTGGTTCTCAGCTTCTCTTTTTTTGCTTTCGTCTTCCATCCGGTATATAGACGAACACCACGCAGCCCCATGTCCTTAGATGTGATACATCTGGGCGTTCTTCATACAATAGCTCATGTGGTGTGTGATCTCCAATTGTCTTCGATACTGTGACATTCCATGTATCCACTACATGTAGTAGGCACTCACCCCATAGAGTATAGGGAAGTTGTGTCGTCTCGAGTAGGGTCCTTATTGTTGTAACGATGACACCATTCCATCGCTCTGCCACACCATTTTCTTGTGGGCTGTATCCGTTTGTGGTCTGTGTCTTGATCCCTCTTTGACAGCAATACTCTTGTAGATCCGAATTAATCAGCTCTGTTCCTTGATCAGCAAACAGTTCTTGTACAACTCTTCTCTTGTGTTTCAACTCTGTGTTCAACCTTGTAACTAGCTTCTTGATGTTGTTTACTGCACTTGACTTCTTGGAACGTCCACTTGTAACGTGAGTATTCATCCACAATAAGCAGGAAATATCTACTTCCACATATTGCACTCTTCTCTTTAATTGTATCCACATCCATGTGTAGCCGTTGTAGTGGTCTTTCGGCTTTCTTAGTTTTGGATGGATAATGCATTTGTCTTGTTTTCGACACTTCACACGGAGCACAAGCATAGTGGTTCAACTCCTTATTGATCTTAATGCCCTGCACCAAGTTATCTCTTTCCAGCTTACGAAGTAGCTCCATCCCCACATGGTTGTAACGACGATGCCACGTCTCCATGTTAGCCTCTGCCTTCCTTGCTTTCTTGCTTGCACTCTTAGTTTCTTCAATGGTTGTCGTAACGCCATACGTTCCCATTGGTATACAGGCAGGATGAGGGGAGAACATGCGGTAGATACCCGCCATCTTCATGAATCTTATCTTGAATGCCACGGAGTCCCTGCTCCGTTCTCTCTTCAAGCAGCATACTTCTGGTTGCGCGAGATTAGCATTCGAAAGCCTCGCTCTTGCATTAGGTCCAGCGATATCAAGTTGACTCGTGTCCCTGGCACATACCATACGTTGTGCAAAATGCATCGTTTCCATGTGTTGCCATCTTGCATCATGATCACCACGCTTTCTTTCTCTTTTACGGTGACATGCGAACCGTTCATCATCACTAGCTGTCTTCCTTCAACCTCTTGAAGGTGGTAAAACAATCACGTACGCCACATAGATGTACTTGGCTTCCACAGTCTAGCTTCCACTCGATGATGTCTTTGGTGTTTCTTCCACATTGGTCGTAACCATGAGTACAAAGTCTTGTTGTCTTCCATGGTTTGACTGGCTGTTTCCTCGTCCTTCTTGTCTTGGACGACTATTGGCGCGTGGTTCATATCTTGAATGGTTGTTTCCACGACCTTCATTTCTTTGTCGACCATTACCACGACCACCTCTGTGGTTTATGCCACGGCTTCGACTTATAGTTCTGCTTCTGTAACGTGAGCGCCCTCTTTGCCCTTGCGCTTCAACACGTCTTCCATTAGTGCAGTCACGTGCCCAGTGTCCGCGTTCATTGCATACGCGGCAGTGGCTTCGCCTTATCGCTTCATTAATATTTGTGCTTCTCATGCTTGGTCCATGGCCCGCCCTGCGTGCCTCAACGTTGGTTACTTGTAATGCGACTCCGCGCGCTCCGTCACGTCGTTGACCAGTGTAGTCATGCATCCTTTCCGCTTGAAACAGTCGATTTCTAACTTGAGCCAGCGTCAATTCTGCGCCAGGAGTCAGCGCCTTCATTCTTGAGTATTCGTTACCCAATTCAGGATACACACTCGCTGCTCTTGTAAGTAGTATTTCACCAAACTTCTCATCCGATATCGGGCCACCAGCTTTCTCTTGTTCCACTGCGAGCTTCACCATGTTGTTTATGTAATCTTCCATACGTTGGTTTTTCCGCAACTCCGTACTCAGCATCTCTTGCAAAACGTCAAGCTTGTTTCGCGGCGGCATTCCATCCACTTCAGAATATTGCATTGTATAGCAAGTGCGCCTGTCCTGTCTCGATCGCATTGTTCAGCCTTAATGCGAGATTTGCGCTTAGTGAGTCCACGAGAAACAAATGCGCCTTCTTGTTGCGTATGTCCCAGCATCGCTCAGCATTACTGCTCCTTAGGTCTTCAAATCTTTCACGGCCTTCGACAAGCGCTAACATCCCTTGCGCGGCAAACTTCGCCCTTATCTTGAGTTTCCAAATCGCGCAATCATCGGCTCCCGTCAACTCAGGTACTCGAATGCCTCGACTTGTGTCCTTGATTACCATTTCTTCTTCTTCGCTGGATTGATGTGTAGCTTGATACTTGGCGTAGGCGGTCGATATGTCCTTCTTTGGCTTGTAGTCACTTTCTTCTTGTCTCCGGAAAGCAACTATGTCGAATAGGGTAGATCCAGTTATGTTTTCTTTTTCTTCTTTTTCTTCTCCGGGTTGTTCTCTGGGTTCGGGTCTGACCCGCGGTTCTGGCCAATCAGCATCACCGGGTTTTGGGCTCATAACCTGTTGGGTTTTGTCATTCGTTGTGTCCATGTCACTTTAGTGACTCCGATGTATAAGTACTTAATAGTACTTAAGTAGTAATAGTAATACTAATACTAATAGTAAAGCAGAGTTACTTGCTATTACTATGCACTTCTACAGTTTATTCTGTATGCAGTGAAAGTATTAACCCCGTTACGGTCGGTACCTGAATGGCCCCGGGGACTCAAAGTAAGGTGTGTTGCGCCCTGCGCTCCACCCGTGAGAATGTCAACTGACACCTCACCTTGCACGCCCAACTTTATTCTAGTTAGACATGAATATAATATGCATATACAAATATCTAAATATATATGTTGAAGTTGAAGTTGCCTTTAACTTCATAACCACCCTGCGGTAGACGCCCTGCGTCTGGATGCGCTGCATCTGGTTGCCCTGCAACTTCATCATATATGGTAACCGCCCTTGTGGTAGATGCCCTGCGTCGCACCTGTATAACCGCCCTGTGGTAGACGCCCTGCGTCTTGGGTGGCTTTCCTTTAGGTTTGTAACCTTCCTGCAACTTGGTCGTTTATCCGGTATCTGGATATCTGACAGGAATAAGCTTACCGTTAATTCTGCAAGAGGCTTCGTAAAGAAGCATATTACAGTAGAAAATGCCACAATTTAGCCACAGTTAAGGAGCACCTAAGTTGAACAAATGTATTATTCATCGCACCTGTCATCGTTAGGAGCTCTGTATAGACTGGATAATTGAGCACCCTCCCTGTCGTATCCAGCATAGTTTGTGATCGACCGAGTACAGCGTTCATCGGCAGAACTTATGTTTCCATAACTGCTCGGATTGCTCGCCCTGTAACTTTGTGACCACCCCAACCCTTAAAAAACTTAAGACTGCCTTTGATTTGTGCTCAAGGGTTTTGATGTGCTTAAATACAACGACTACGAAATTATACAAATCACCAATCCAGAGCTTAAAGCTTGCTCAAACTGAGCTCGTGGCCATCGATGAGGCAGCTGCTATACCACTTCCAGTCGTAAGGAAGCAGCTGGGTCTCTACCTCGTATTCTTGTCATCTACCATTAATGGTTATGAAGGCACTGGTCGTTCAAGCAATGCTGCTCATGCTGTAGCAGCCGGAACTTCCTCAGCCTCGGCACGTGTTTTTCGGAGGCATCGTTGGAAACACCAATTTGATTCGCTCCTAATGATTCTGAAGAGCGTTGTCTAAACGCTCTTTTGTGTCTGGACGTGACGGATGCATCTCATCGCTTAGTGGCTGGCACGCCTCATCTCCGAGATTGTGAGCTGTACTACGTGAACCGTGATGCTTTGTTCTCTTACCATAAGCTATCATAGAATTTCCTACAGCGCATTATGGCACTGTATTTTTATCGCATTACAATAATCAGCCGAACGATCTGCAACTTTTATCTGATGCACCAGCACACCACGTGGTTGTATTACTTTGTTCTCTATCGGAGGATAGACTATCCTCCTGCTTGAAGTCACCAAGCTATTAGAAAAACGATCAGAGCAACCATTTTTCTACCTAGAGGTACCGAGATTGAGGCTCATTCAACCCAGAATGATGCTTTTGATCAGAGCAACCATTTTTTCTATCTAGAGGTGCCGAGGTTGAAGCTCATTCAACCTAGAATGATGCTTTTATCCAATCAGAAACGCACTTTCTTATCCACTGATAATGCTCTTAAATTATTGTAAAACCAGTACTGATATTGAATCAATATACAGTGTGTTCTGCAATGGAGGGGCGCCAGCAGGAAGGTGAGCGTTAGCCGCCAAGCAGAGCTCACTCATGGTCCTCTTTTCGAGATGAGAGGTCAGCGGAACCCTGAGTTCTGGCAATGTGTCCGTCTCGTCGCCAAGCCTCTGTTTGCTGAAACAGCGACGGAGGATTTCAAAGCTGCCAGTATGGCGAGCTCGGCAATCTGCCTACCATACTCAATTGCTATCCAGGATGCAACACTGTCGTTGAGCACATGAAGTCAAAACATCGCCGTATAGTAAAATCTTACTCGTCTCCCAGCCCTCGGGAGAAAATAAAGTCCAAGCGGAGAAGGAAATCGTCGGGAGGATCTTTATCATTAAATAGTCACCGAGAACTTACTGTGGAAGAGAAACGAAGCGTTGAGTCAGCACTCGCAAAGTGTATCGCTCGTCGAATGCGTCCGATTTCGATTGTTGAAGATGACGAGCTCCAGGAACTGTGCGATCTTCCTGGTGGCTTTGGCGGTTTCACGATCACGCTCTCAGGTCGGATGCATATCCGAGATACCATTATTAACGATGCGGAAGATCTTCACGTACAGCTTAAAAAGGATCTGGCTCTTCACGAGGGCTACTATTGCTTGACGACCGATATCTGGACCGATCGCAGTGCTCGTAGTTATATAAGCTTGACGATTCACTACGTCAATGTAAATTTCAAGCCAAACAATAAGCTTCTTGGTGTGATTATTGTCCGGGAAAGGACACTGGTGCTCGTATCGGTTCAAAACTCGTCAAACTTCTAAATGAGTGGAACCTCGATAAGAACAAATGCACGATGTTGATTCGAGATGGAGCGGGAAACGCTGTAAAGGGAGCGGAGTGTTCTGGGTTCAGACGCATGTCGTGCATTGTGCATTCGCTTCAGTTTGTGCTTGATGGTGCGCTGATGCGAGTTCGTAAACCCCGCTCCACAAAACTCAAAGCAAAGCAAGAAGGAATGGAACATAAACAAGGCGAAACAAGACACACAGAGTTCGGGATCACCTACACATGTTGAAGGAATGATGGATGGTGTTGCTACCCGATCTAGGGATGATACTTACGTCCAAGAGGATGAAGAACTTGATTTTGACTCCGAGTCAGACAACGATGATGAGGTCGCGGATAATACAGTCGATTATCAGGCAATGCATCAAGTTCGGAATGTTATACGCATGCAGAATGATGAGTATTTAAACACTGCAGCTACTACGCTAGCCAAGATGGATCCCGACAAAGTACGACTTAAGGTGGCAAAATTTCGTTAAGTTGCAAGCTATTTTCACAGATCTCCGAAGGCAAAACATCGACTGAAGCGCATCCAGGAAGCCAAGTGTAGTTCTATTCTGTCGCTGATTCTCGACCGCCCAACACGTTGGAGTAGCACGCATTCTATGCTTGAGTGCTTTTAAGCAATCAGGATCGATATAGACGCATTTTTGGCTCATCTAGCAACTTCTGCCGGCGTTGCCGAATTCTCGGAGTCGCGAAGACTGATTTTATATTCGGTGCTTTTACGGATCCTGATGCGATTTGCGGAAATAAAAGAGCGTCTCAGTGTTGAAGTTTATACAAGCGTTTGCATATTTGCGTATGATCAAGGGGTACTGCAAATAAAACTCTATTTGAGGCAGACTACGCGGAAGATAGGAACGAACCAATTGCTGGACAAGCTCTCTGTGACATGAAGGCTGTTAGCCGCGCTTTCCTTGAGTTTTTCGCTGAATGCTTTGGTGGGATGGATCGAGATTTGATGTGGGTGCCTCTTCTCGATCCTAGACTAATTGACATGAGTTACTTGTCCCGAGATGAACAGGATCGAGCCCGTGAGTGTATTAATTCAGCTATGATCAAGACTGGGGAAGAGAAAAAGAATCAGACAACAACACCAGTCATTGCGATCCCCGGGTTTCATCTCGCCACCACGTGTAGTAAAAAAAACGTAATTGACACTGTTTTGTTTGGGGAAAGCTAACAACAACCTGCTAGTACCTCCGACGAGGCTGAACGGATTCGTTTATACAAGAAGTGCATCGCTGAGGCAACCTTATATCTCAGTATGGAGGAAAAACGAAGCTGCGCCCTCTGGAGTTGTGGGCCACTAACAGGAAGCTTATCCCATCATAAGCAAGCTGGCACGAAAGTGGCTAAGATGTGTCGCCACATCAGTGCCTTCTGAGCGAGCGTTCTTGACGGGAGGAAACGTCGTTACAGTGAAACGAGCTGCACTCACTCCTGAGATGATCGCACACCTGGTGATGCTGGCCCAGAACGCAAAGTCAGAGGTTACAACTGAAGATGGCGCTCCAGCCCAAGGCTGTGAAGGTAATGACGAGAAGGCTATATTTCAACCACGTGAAGTGAAGTAGCGGTGGCCATACGCACTGTTCTCAGTTTAAAAGCCAATATCAATAACCGAATTTTCCCATTCTAGGCGGTGACGACAGCGCTGTTGAACAAAGTTTTTAGATTGAAAGCCCCACACAAGTTCTTGTTTACTTTCTGCTTGAAGAGCGCAATAAAGCAAATTTTTCACATTACAACATAAAAGAAAACATTGGTCACCTTATTTACTTGCGTCCTAAAATTTCGTACGGTTTCAGAAGCTACTGGTAATTGGCAATGCTAACTTGACATTGCTGATGTAGTCCCATACTTTACGTTGAAAGGCCATGGATCCCGCAATGCTCGCATCTCTGATGTGCCCGAAAGAATGCGTTAAGTTGCAACCTTGGCGTCAAAGATTTTGTCAGTGAAGAAACGTTGAGACACGAAAGTGGCGAAACACTATGATTACCAGTAAAAACAGCGCGTAAATCCTAAGTAGATGTCCGAAATGAATTGGCGATTTGCTTTGTCTCTTTCGTCGTGCTTTTTTTGTTTCTTTACGATCTCCTATTGCTCTGATACTTAGACAATACGGTCCATTTGTCAGGTGCGAGGCTTTGTGAGATTCTTTGTTAGCGACCCGCAGAAGGATCATCTTCTTCAAGATTTTTTCTACTTTACAAACTCATCCAGCTTATTACATGCATTCTTGTAGGAGTATTACCGGTGCCAGAGCCATTATGACTGATACAATTCCGTTGCGTATGCAAGCGTATCCTCCACGAGACGTAAAGAAGGAATGCCTGAGACCCGAAGAGATTTCTCAGTCGCTTTAAATCACACTCAACCTTCACGTAGTATCCTCTCGGTCTTTTCTTGTTGTACATTGCGATTCTCGGTACACGACTCTTGATGGCCGAGTTCCACGACGAACCGGAATAGTTACCAGAGCATAGCCGGCTTGATACCAATGTCACGTTTGCCGTGAAACTCGAGCAATATGTGATGAAAAACCCTACAACAAGGTACGAAAGGGGTTCGGCAAAGTCAAACCGGTCGCTCTCCGATACCAGGCGCGTACTCGGGCGATCTGGGAAATGTCTCACCAACTTCAGCTTGGAGACGTGCACTATTGGAAAAACGTTGTAATCAGCGCCTGCTGTAACCAGTTTGACTGCGTGCTCCTCAACCAACTCTGCTACTCGGAAAGGGCCATGCCACATATGGGCTAACTTCCGCGCGTAACCTTCCATGACTCGGTCCAGATATAACTAAACCTTGGAGCCTGGCTCTATACCGTGCTCCCTGACCTGGTCATTGTTCTGGTCAGCGCGGTCCTGGATAGCTTGCCGGAGGCGTTCGTTTACTTGTTCACGTTCCAGGCAATAATGACGTTGCACCCCCATCCTCCAACGAAGGGCGTCTCGATCACGGCTTCTTGTATACCCTATTGGGATGGAAGCTTCCAAGGTGGATCAAAGATCCATCCATAAGCTAAATAGAAAGGGGTGTCTCCCCTTACCCGGTCGTACGACGAAAACCAGTCTTTCGGTGTATTCCTCCCAGTCGTGCTGATCGGTCTCCACCACATACATCTTAAGAGCTCTACTTAGAGTTTGGTCATTCTTTCGGCCTTCCCATTCGCCTGAGGGCGGTAGGCCATGGTCGTGCTCTGGTTTTGTCCCAAGGTCTTGTTGAAGGCTCGGAACACGTCTGCCATAAATCCCGGTTCCTTATCATGCCTGATGACCTCGCTTGCCCCGAAACGGCTGAACACGCATTCCTCATAACCTTGAGCAACCTGCTGTGTGGGTGGAACTGACTTTTGCTATGACCGGCCCGGTAAACTAATCCGTCCAGATTTACAGCTCAGTGTAGGAAGGGATACGGTCCATCGCAATGACTTGGAAAGGATACGTGGCTTGTATATTTCCAGGTGATCGCCCTTTAATGGTCGGCCGACCCTTTCCCTGTTTCACAATCCGGACAACTTCCCACATAAGCCTGCACACTGCAATAGAGAGCTCGCCAGTGGAAATGTGCCTTGATCTTATGATAGGTCCGCCCGATGCCCTGATGTCCCCCTTTCAAACTTACGTGATAGTGGTGGAGTATATCCGTTTGCACGGTAGTCGACACGACTAGCCGGGTGGATTTGTCCCGGCTGTTCAGCATCTCGATAGAAGAACAACAATCCATTCTCATCCACCTCATAGTCCAGAGCTATTTAAAACACTCTTTGGCCTGTTCTGCACTTAATTATTCCACTTCCCCTTTCAGGTATGCTTTAACATTCACTATCTACTCCTCTTCATTTTGCGCTTTATGGATCTGTTCTGCCCGCAACTGTTGCACTATCCCCTCGTTCATTACTTCTGTAGATGGTGGGCGAGCGGCCAGAGAACGGTGGTTTTGCGACCGGGCGACGGCGTTCACCCGCGTTACCTCCTCAGTGTCAGCAGGACGGTAAGTTCGGGCAACCGATTGATCTCCGCCAGATCCGATAGCAAGTTTGGATCAGAAGACGCGACTCCTACTTGGTCGCGCATAGCCAGCGTGGCCAGGTGATCTGCTTCTTATTTCAGTATTTCTTAACGTGTAGCAATTCATGCTCTGGCCACTTCCTCAGGGTTGCCATAACCCGATCCTTCAACAGCTTTGGTCGAGGGGCCATGCAATCTATCTCCCCAGGGATTTTTCGGATGACCAGATTGGAGTCACCGCATATGATAATCTGCCCGTGCGTCTGGCCGGCCAGCAAATCTAGGCAAAGCAACAATCCTCGGTATTCATCCTCGTTTACAGTTATGCCAGGCGTGAAATTCGAGGCAGCGGCGACCACTTTCCAATCGGGCAGCTTCCACAAGATGGCACTATAGGCACCCACTTCCTTCTTGACGCTCGCCGACCCGTCAAAGCTCAGAGCCATCATCTCTTCCGCTGGACCTACTGTTGGTGGCGGGTGTGAAATGGATTGTCGTGGCTGCTTTCGGGGCGCTATTGCTATCGGCGCTTCCTTTACTTCTGCCCTTGGAGTGATGCTGGCCGCGGTGACCAATATCTCCTCTTCTCCTTTAGTGCACTTGATCACTTCTAGAGACCACTGAGACAACAATGCAGCCCATTTACCCAGCCGGCCATCAATTCCATTAGCCGTAAGAAGCCATGACAGGGTCGACCGTCCGGAGAACACTTTTATAGGGCGAGACACCAACATCGTGTAACACACATCCAAAATCCGTAGCAATGCTAACACTTCTTTATCCACCAGCCCATAGTTGACTTTGTTGGCTTTCAAAGTCCGGCTGGTGAACATCACAGGGCAATACACTCCGTCGTGATCCTGCACTAGGGCAGCCAAGATAGCCACTTGTTAGCATAGATGATGACCACGGGAACCTTATCAACATCAAAGTGCTTCAGAGCCGGTGTGGTCGCCACCTTTGTTTTCAGCATTCCGAAGGCCACCTTCGCCCAGGTCATGTGTTTGTCTGGGTGGGAGGCATTGGAGTTGGAAAGCCGGCTGCCTGTTTGGGCGGACGGGGACAGCTCGTTATTGGCCAAAATAGTTGACCCTGGCAGCATATCATTGGCCGATATTGTTGGCCCGGTCAGCATTTCTCCTTGCCGATCCTGATCTCTCAACTTGTGGTAATCCACCTCCCGTAGCTCATACAAAACAGCAGCATAGACCGCAAAATCCTCAACGAAACGTCTATAATAGTTCAAACCGCCCAAAACGATTGCATGGCCTTCAATGAACGCGGGAAAGGCAGATTACTCAAAGTCTCCAGATCTTTCGGATTAGCTTCCAGTCCAGCTGTTGACACCTGGTGACCAAAATAAGTCAACTTAATTTTTTCCCAGAAACTTTTCACATAACTAATCGAGATATCCCACTTTTCACACGTAATCATCAATTTTTCCACTTTCACATAGTAAATCCCAAGTAGTTGCCGTAACGAATATCATCAATGTAGGACCGTCGCCCCAAAACCGAAGGTTTTAAGTCGGGGTCAGGGTCACCTTCGGCGAACACATCACTGACCAGGGAAGGATCTTGGTCCACCTTGATCTTGAACTGTCCATACAACGCGCTATGTATAAGCCGATGATAAATCTGCGAAGCTTTTGTTTTAGGTCAAACGGCATCCGGTTCCACTCGAACAACTCGAAGGGCGTCACAAACACAGAGATTTCCCGTGCACGATCGGTCATAGAGATCACTCAAAGTCTTCTAGCCATGTCCAACGAGCAATACCACAAAACTTTATCCAGATCCTCCAGCAAGTCGTTAATCAACGGCATCAGGTAAACCATTAGCTTACTAAGCAGGTTCACCAGTCGGTAGTCAATGAACAACCTTATATCCACCCCCTTCTTCTTAATAATGATTACGAGGTGGACAGCTGGATTATCATGGTGGCCAGCAAACCTTAAATGATCTCCGACAGCTTTTCCCGATACTAGGGGGCGACTCTCCGGCACCTTTGCGCGCTACCCAC
This sequence comes from Sclerospora graminicola, assembly GCA_001887855.2. Classification (NCBI taxonomy): domain Eukaryota; phylum Oomycota; class Peronosporomycetes; order Peronosporales; family Peronosporaceae; genus Sclerospora; species Sclerospora graminicola. The sequence continues at coordinate 6,878 of MIQA02023139.1, read as the reverse complement.
ATCGATGTCGCATACCGCCCTATGGGCGGCCGGAGGCAGTGCATTTCCTGGGCCGATCAGCAGATGTTTCCTTCTCCATTTGATATCCTTCAGCCTGCTGATCTCCTCCAGAGTGTTCCCATCTGGGTCTCCGACCTGTAGATCGTCCATAGTAACTGCTGGTGGACAGGGAGTCACCTCAGGTGATACTGCCATCTGATCTTCCATACCTTCGACATATAGGTCGCCCCCTTTATGAATGCAGACCTGGTCGGCTTCGGTTAAATCCGAATCTGGGTCAGGTGGATTCCCATCCTGGTCGGCTTCGGTTCATTCCGAATCCGGGTCAGCCGGATTCCCATCCTGGGTAGCAACTTCCGCTACATCCAGTTAAGCGAGAGACACAGTCAGTCACCTAACCCTAACTCAAAAACCCTTACTGCTCGCTGGAAAAACCCTAAGCCCGCTAAGGCTTGTAAGCAAAGCCTCCGCTTGCATTATGGGCAATGTTGGGTCCTGGGTTTACATCCGCGTGCTTCGCGCACGGCACGTAAGCCTCAGGCAAAAAATTTAGGTTGTCTGTGGTTGTCTCGTTTTTGTGTGTTTTCACTGTTTATGTGTTCACTGTTTATGTGTGTTTGTCATGTTTTTGTGCCCTTAACTGGATGTAGTGGAAGATGGTTCGCCCATCATGGACACCTCTGGCTATTTCCGAATCCATGTCAGCCGGATTCCCATCCTGGTCACCTACGGCTAATTCCGAATCCAGGTCAGCCGGATTCTCTCCTGGTCACCTCCGGCTAATCCCGAATCCAGGTCAGCCGAATTACTCGATCCAGCATCATCCTGCTCATCGGGCAACGGAGGTGGCCGCACATGTGACTCGACTTGTCTCCTCTCCTGATCCAGCCGTTCGTCCATCTTCGACGGTGTGGACAAAACCAGTTCAGTCACTGGTGTAGGGTCTTGGCCGGCACGTTCAGCTGGACTCGGCGATGGCCGGCTCCGCGTCAATATACTAGAATGCGTCCGGTACTCGGGCTTAGCCTATAGCCATTGGAGTCCGGTCTTCCTCCACCAATTCCTCTTCGCTGACCAAATCAGTAGTCGCCTGAAAGGCCAGGTTTTAACTCAATATAGCGTCATGAGCCAATAAGACATAACCTGGCCGGCGGGGCACTCCAGCCACATTCCAATGATCACGTTCTCATGCAAGGTGAGGGACTGTTCTGAGATGTTGGTCACACTAATGTAATTGAGGTGACCTTCCCCTTTGACGAACGAGTGCACCCAACACTCGCCCCTAGTCAGCCATAACTTACGCCGTCTGTCGTGCGGTCGCACCGTTACTTCCACCGTCCTTCCCCCTGGCACCGTTACAAACTGACCTAACTTGAGGACCTGGACGTGGGCACCATATAGAGGCCGCCAGTCAGCAAGATGGATCTGCACCTCGTCAGCCAACGTCAATGTCCCATGAGATAAATCCAGTCGTATGCCGGCTGGGTCCATAAAATCAATCCCCAGAATTACATCCTGCCCGGCTAGCTTACCTACCCAGGCGGTAAAGTAGTACGCCAAAGACCCAGCTAACGTAATCTTAACTCCTGTTCTTCCTTGGGTCATGTACGAACTTTCTCCAATGCCGATACACTCCTGTCGCTTCGTCTCATCTATTTCACACCCAACCTTACGAGCCAACGTGGTGTCAACGATATACACTTCTGCGCCAGAGTCAAACAACATGGTGGCCTTCTGGTTATTAATTTTACTATCGGCCTTGGCTTGCTTGAACCACTTATCCGGCGACTGGTATTTAACCTCGCGATTCACCGGGTAATAAATTCAATTTTATAACCACTTCAGACCGAAAATGTTTGTCCGTGCGTATACTGCTCACCAGGAAAGGGTCATCCCTGCTTCCCGGGGATCGGGTGGCGTAATATGCAAACTAACATGTATTGTCGGTTACGCTTTGATTTGCTTCTTGATTATCCTCCTTACCGAGATATGCATAGACACTAACACTAGACCGCTCGGCTCGAACCATATTCCAACCTGGCGAGCGATCTAGTCTAACATATTTTCCACCCCTAATGGCAACATTTCAGCGTGGACATATCTCTTCGTCACCTGGTTGTAGAACTCTTTGATAGGGCAGAGTCCAGTCTCATGCTCTTCTCCGCAAGTTTTGCAGGTAAACAGGCAGTGTTCGGCCGGATGTTCCTTCCTCTCGTACTTCTTGCAGGTCAGCCGCTTCCAGCAGCTTCTGTCATCATGCATGACGGATCCACAGTGGGAGCACTTCCGTCTGGGATAATCCTGGTCAGTTCGAGCCGAAAAACCCTTCTGCTGACCTGACCCAGATGGTGATCTGGACGGCGGACTGGCGTCCGCCGAGAACAGATACAGGTATTGCCCCTCTCCAGATCCGCCCCCGGACCGCTGATACTCCTCTTCCGAACAAGTCGCGTCCGACTCTCGGGCTACCATGCGGACGGCTCGGGCCGTCCTGGTGGATGGCGGCCGGCTTCCTTGTTAAAACGTGACTTCTACCTGCCCGTTCCAACTGCTGCCTTGGGGCCTTGCTTCTTCGCCCTTTGATAAGTTCGTAGACTTAGCTCCAACTCCGTAGTAGTTTTCAGTCGCAGCAGCGCAAGCTGGCCTGCCAGCAGCCCCCGGTCGTCCAACATGCTGATGAAGTGCTCCACATCTTCTCGGGAAGCTTCCGACCGTCTGGCGTCTTCCTTAACTGGTATGTTTACCCTCATTCCTGCAACATTCAGACGATGGAGGTATTCCAGAGGGGTCTCATCTGCCCGCTTCTTGGTATGAAAGTACTGGTGTGCCACCGACATTCCCTTCATTAAGTCTCCGAAAACCAGGCACTTCTCATAGTCCGGCGTACGGTCTCAGAGGAATGCAAACTTCGTCTTGTTCAGCCATCCTCGGGCTTGGTCATTATCCATGTCCCGTCCAGTGAAATCTTTCAACTCGGACGTGCCTGACATCCGAACCCTGGTAATCACCCCTGAGTCCGGATCGAAAGCTTGGGCTGAGGCCATATTGGCTCTGCGAGACATCCCCAAATCCAGGTCATCCGGATCACAGTGGCACCTGACTGACTTGGCCAATTCCTTATCCACGTCGCTGAGAGACAGCTTCCTATTCGCTGGCCGTTCAGGTCGGCGACTTGGCCGGCGACTTGGCAGGACGGCACGGGGCTCACTCTGCTTGGACTGCGCTAACTCCATGTCTTCATCGATGGCTCCCTCGCATAATACTGGGCTGGCTCGGGCACCTAACTCCCACGATGACCCGGCTGATCCTGGACTGCCGCAGCTGGCACTAACCCGACGTTGTTCTTCCAAGTATCTTTCAATCATCACCGAAAACATGCTCTGAAGGTAATCCGGCACTTGAGGGCTAGTTTGAGGATCAACTTGAGAGCTCGAGAAGGTGGTGGGCACGCTCCTGGTCGGTGTCCGTAACCTTCTGTGATAGGCCGCCCAGCTTTTCTTCTTCTTCTTCTTCAAAAATGGCCTATCTTTGCGAGCCGGATAATCTAGATCTTGTCAATCCAGCTTTTTAGGGGTATGTGACCTGGATAGGGACTTGATCCTGATCCAGCCAGCTTCCCACTCTGGTTGTATCTAGCCTTCGATTCTTCTTTCTTAATATTTCTTCTTTGATACTCATTATATGCGGCTGTTTCTTCGGATCATGGTCGAAACCATGATCCTTCCTCGGACTATGGTGAGTAGCACCGTAATCCGAGCCTGATCTAGCTGAGTCATAGTGGCCTGCACTATAGTGACTAGTACCGTAATCCTGCCCAGCTCCAGTAGGAGCCTCCAGGGAAGTAACTTCTTCTTTAATGTCGACCTCCCCCAATCCGAGTCGACCATCGCATCCTTCGATCTTCAGCAGCATTGGGGGCGATATGCCTTCCCCCAATGCATCCGACACAACGTCTTCAACAACTTGACCGGTTTAGGTCTTTCGCCCACTAGGGACTCGCGATGATATCCAGGGTCACCAAGAGATCCGGGCCCGCGCACCATTGTGGTGTAGTCGCTCTCAGAAATTCCTCCTGAGATGCGAACACCCACGGGGGGCCCAGATGACTGACTTTCGGAGGGTGTACTCCGTCCATCCAGGACTTGATCCGAGCCAGCATCTAGCCGGCTGGATCGGTCACTCCCATTTCCTTGGTTGTGACGACTTGGGATGATCCATGTTCGTAAAGCTCACCTTATGTACACGCCAGCACTAGTGGTCACGCTTTTTTGATGGACCCTAGGGCGAAAAGTTAAAAGTCCGTCGAATAGGGAGACGAGGGTTAGGACTAGGGGTAGCTCCTGGGCGGAAATTTTCACCGGGGAGCAGGATTGGCGTTATACTTGAAGTTTGTATACCACAACGGCTGGACCGAGAATAATCGATCGGCCTGCTAAACCAAAGATAACAAAGGGGTACATCCAGCTTTGTGTGTAATAGGGAATCCAAATACCACTCCACAACCTTCCACAGTATGCCAAAAGTAACCACACTTTCCAATAGAGATAAACCGTGCTCAAAACCCGGGCGACTTGAGTTGAGTATAGGTCACGCGGCGAATCCCGGTCAGGGGACTTCCAGTGGGCTCCTTTTAACCTTCTCCGGGCAAATAGCAGCAAGAGGAGACCTTGTTAGTGTGGTGAAGCGATCGGAAAATATTGGGACTGAAGTGGACCACACATGGCCGTTGATTGGTGACGATAGAGCACCCATCAACATATGACGGTTGATGGGTGGGAAAAGGTTGATCACGATTAAGAAGAAAAGGTGGTGGCCAACGGATATTTACGACGTGGAAGAATCAGCCAAGTATGGTCGTTAAGCCCAGTCCCAGGCACTGGCGGAATGATGGAGATCACGATCACGATCGTTATCACAGTCACTAAGTGGAGTTCTCGTGGATGTAATAAGAAATAGTGACTGTTGACATGACATACCAAGGGCAGGTGACCAGCCGATCTCTGATTGGTATAGTGGTTGAAGCTGGCTATGATACGAAGTTACAGCCTGATCGGCCTGTCATGCCCGAAGAATGAAGATCAAATGATGAATGAAGATCGGGCAGGTGGATTAACAGGTTGTATGAGTGATGTGAACCTTTGGTTGGTCCGAAGATGACGTGGCAAGGCCTGATCAGGCCTGATCAGCCGAGATCGGTGTTGTATGGTTGTCCTGACAAGGTATAAGGATCGGAAGTGTGGTTTGGAAGATGAGTTGAGTCGTGATGATGATGACCCAGAGCGTTCCCGAGGTGATCAAGGGCTGATCAGCCTGATCACCACCTGATCACTTGGTCGATCACTATGGCGATCGTGATCAGGGCTGATCAGCCTCTGATCAGCGTTGATATGCAAGGGCAAGTAAGTTCTCGGTTTGGTTGGACTATATACGAAGTGAACAAGTGCTGAAGAGCAGGTCTCAAGTGTTTTCAAGGTCGTTTGTTGAAGATCAGGATGGGTTGAAGATCTTTTGAAGAGTCGGGTCGTGATCAGGGCAGAAGCGGTACAGATCAGCTTGAAGGTGCAGCCAGGATGGGCAAGAGGGTGTTACGCAACCGTGCGACGAAGTAAATAGGTTCGAAGTAAAGGTCAGGCATGAGTTGATGTATGGTACACAGGTATAGGACATTGCATATATAATAACAGGTTTAGATTTTCCCCCTAAAGCAAAGAGTCGCTCCGCCACGTGTGCGGTCATTGGGAGCACAGGGTTGATTAGTCCCCTCTTGCTCATCTATTTCCCGGTTAAGACGTGCTAAGACGCATTTTGGCTTACCGGAAGACCCCCGACGGGTTTGTTTTAGGTGATCTAACCTCACCCGCAACGCGCACGTGTTTGGAACACGTTAATACTATTGGTAAAGGTTTTGTGGAGATAACGTTTGTGGATTACTGTGGAAGATCGTGGATTGATCGCATTTTCTTGGTTTCGTTATATCTCTCTCTCATTGGCTGGCCTGATCAGACGAACTTTCCTGATCAGTGCCTAGATACTGAATAAGTGTCGACCCCAACCCGTTCTCCGGTGAAGATTTCCACCCGAGGACACCCCCCGTCTCGAGAAGGTCAAACCCTCCGACCTGATCAAGATCATCCTTTTCGTCACCGAGTCCACCTAAGTGAGTGTAATCAGCCCCGATCGACGGGTACACAAGGTGAGATGAAGTTAAACATAGATCCTGACGAGCATGAAGACCGGCCAGATGACCGGGAGGATCAGATCAGTCACCACAGTGGTGATTCATCTGATTCCGATGCTGATCAGGATCGACGGAGTACCCCCTCCGATAGTTGGTCGTCCGGGCCAGTGGGTATCCGGATTCCACCCACGACTTCGGTCATGGATTTGGAAATCGGCTCCACCACAATGGTGCGCGTGCCCGGATCACTTGGTGACTCAGGATATCACCGTGATTCCTTTGATGATGAAAAAGATGTGAAAATCAAAGTGGAGGTAACTTTTTCGGGTGTATTGGAGGAAGGCGTATCGCCTCCGATGCTGTCCATTTCTAAAGGAAGCGATGATCGACCTGGTTTGGTGGAGTGCCAGGTCGAGATTAAAGATGAAATAACTCCCCACATGGCCCCGATCGGGGCCGATCTGGGTTATAGTAAAGTTGACTATAACCCAGGAAAGGATCGAGGTGTTAACCTTGATCCTATGCATAAGAAGAAAATGGAAAAAGACAGAAAAAATATGGGGGCGGATCATTGCGATCCACCTAAAAAATATGTGAAACCTAAACCGAAGATCTTCGAGGAAGACGAAGAGAAGACCGAACCAGCCGAGAAGACTACTGTCCAAGATGTGGAACGACTGTTCTATCTTCGAGAGTTTCA
>MIQA02023138.1:0-29324 GCA_001887855.2 Sclerospora graminicola | reverse complement strand
TCGAAGCTCCAGAAATGGAGCTTAGTTGCCGTGAAGAGTTCATGGAACTCAAGCAGGGCAAGCTGAGCCTGCATTCGTACGCTAAGAAAATACAATATTGGTTATCAAATATTGTATACGAGCCGGTGCCCCCTGCCATGCAGGTCACTGGCTTTATGAATGGACTGAAAGACGGTCCCATCAAACTGAGTCTTTATCGGGTTCCCTCAAAGACTCTGAGGGATGCTATAGACCAAAGCATCCGAGAGAAACTCAGCATGCGTTCAGCAGCAACACATGCTGGGGTTAGTCGAGAAGCTCAACAGCCTTTCGACTTTAACGTGCCGCCAGTGCAGCATGTTAACCATAACAATTTCTCGAACAGACGAAGTTCCCATTACGTCCCGAGACACCAAAACCCGCGCCAGAGCGCATGCGGAGGAGGTCCAGAACTGATGGACCTATTGCCTCGACACCGTGGCAACCGAAAAACAAAAAGTTCCTTAGCTGCAATAGATGCGCGAAGATGGGCCATTACGCCCATGAATGCATGGCGCCGCGGCCGGCGCCACGCAGTCAGCGGACTGGATAGTCCGCTGGTAAGCGACATCAACAAGGGCAACCCTCTGTTGATGCAAAAAACGGCAATAAGAGTAGGGGCAGGGCGCCCTACTGGACGGGTTATCTCACATGCCGACATCGGGCATGTGAGGATAATAGCCCCAGACGGGACTATGTCCTGTCAGCATGCGCAGGGTGAAGGGAAACCTCTCATCACTCTGGAGGTTAAACCGCATGGAAACGATGTCCACATGCGTGCTCTGTTTGGCACAGGAGCGTCAAACAATTTCGTTAGAACTGAGGTTTTAACGTCGTTGAACTTCGTGGAGATTCAATCTCCACGAAGCATGTTGTCAGTCCGGTTAGCAACAGGTGCAACCCGTGACTATACCTAACCGTGTGACTCGCACACGCTTCGAGTTAGACGAACTGCCGTTCGAGGACGAATACATCGTTCTCGATCTTGACGACAAGTTCGATGTTATCTTGGGCATCCCTTGGATGTCCAAGCATCAACCAACGCTCGACTGGGTTAACCTGTCGATCGACTGCGGCAGTCTCACAGGATCTGATCACCCTGTGAGTAATCCGGCTGTAGCTAATGATACAACCGCAGAGTCAGACAGTCGGGTGGGTAGCGATGGCACCACCAGGGTCTGATCGGACTAGTTCAGCGGATGGTACACCCGCTGATCAAAGTCGAGGGACTTACCCACGCAACGAACGAGTCGTTGCGTGTCAGTAATGTGTGCAACACGGGTGAAAAACACTCCCGTGTTGAAGTTACTACTACGACCGATGACGGTCGTGGTATAGAGAATATACACACGGTGGAAACACCCACCGTGAAAATAATGAAACCGTCACGGAGGCAAATGACTTCCGTGACGATAATGAAGAACTCACGACTGAGAGCATTCGTGAGTGCACGAGCACCATGGTAGACAGTGGTCACCATGAGGAGAAGGCCTTGTGCACAAGTGATGATCACCGTGCAACAGATCAGAACAGATCAGACGAGCGCGTCTGATCTCGCAGCTGTGTCCGTCGAGACGATCAACGTCTTGATGCAGACAGAGACTGGATTAGCTACCCAGTCTCTTACACTTGACAACCCTCCGAGCATAAGTTCAGAGGTAATGGCCCTTCCGGCTTTGAGCTGGAAGAAGTTCGTAAGGAACTTGCACAATGATCAGATCGACAAGATCTGCGTCATTGTCGCAACAGATGAGGTTGTGGATATTCGTGAACGAATATCCACTTTACAATTAGAAGGCATTGGAAACGAACCCGTTCCCAATGAAAAGACCAAAGTTCAGCGCTTTGAAGCGCAGAGCTGGGAGTCGCTTAAGGCGACTTCCCCGTACTACGAGGTACTTTGGGAATACGCTGACGTATTCCCAGAAGAAGTACCTTGTGAGCTCCCTAAGGATAAGGGAACTAGGCACGAAGTACTGTGTCACGCGGCAATGGCCATTGCCGCGTGACCAAGTTAAAGCAATCGACGAGTTCTTTGAAACTCGTCGCAAGGCGGGACATGTGCGGGAGTCAACCTCACCTCACTCCAGTCCCACCTTTTGCGTAAAAAAATCCACCGGTTGTTGGAGGATCGTTCATGCTTTCAATAAGCTGAACGCAGCCACGGTACCGGCGCAGACGCCGATACCGCGGAAAGATGTCATCATCGATGGCATGAGCGGGAGCACCGTTTTCAGTGCTCTCGATTCGAGGGATGGTTTCTACCAAATCCTCATGCGTGAGAAGGATATCCCTCTCATGGCAGTAAGCACTCCAAGCGGGATGCTTTGGGAGTGGCTTGTGATGCCGCAGGGGCTTCGAAATGCCCCTTCCACCTTCAAAAGCTGCGTCACGCATCTATTGCGCCCGGTGCGAGAGTTCGCACCGAGCTACTTCGACGACGTGTTCATCCACAGTAAGGATGAACATGGTAAAACTGATGTAGATGTTCATAAAGAACATCTGCGTCAGGTGTTAGAGCTTATGTGTAAGCATATAAATAATATTTAAAAATTTAATTTCTTTATTGGATTATGCTGATGAGTTCGAAACTTTTCAAGAAAACCAAAAAAATATTTTACAAATCTTACAAGAAATAAAATCAACTCAATTCGAGATTGAAAAAAAATTACTATCGATACCCAGTGCCAAGATGCATTTGATGCAGTCAAGCGTAGCTTGACTGAAGCTCCCGTCTTGGCGATAGCCGATAACGATCGACCATTTCACGTCGTTTGGGACGCGAGCGATTTTGCCAGCGGCTGCGCCTTGATGCAGCGCGATCACGATGATCGTGATCGCGTTATATTCAATCAATCGCGTCAGTTGCGCCCAGCCAAGCGTAACTATCTAGTGCATGACAAGGATCTCCTTGCCATGAAGTATGCACTGGCAATGTTTCGGATCTATCTCTTAGGAGATAGACCGTTTGTGATTTACACGGACCATGCGTCGTTATGCACGGCCGTTGATTCACCACACATCTCTCAAAGAATGGCACGTTGGCTGTCATTGTTTGCTGAATACAACTTCACGGTTGAATACAAACCGGGAAGTTGAACGTGATAGCGGATGCGCTATCACGACGCCCCGATTACGAGACGAAACTGTCTGTAACGGAGGCAACCAGTGCAAACGCAATACGTTGCACTGCTCTGTCGTCGTCACTCGTACGACAGGTACGTCAAGCGTACGAAACAGACGAGGAAACTCGTCTGCTGATTGATTACCTCAGTAATCAATCCGATCGGAAGCGCGAGGAACTTCCAGAGTTCCTTCGCGCTTGCGTGCATCGTTATCGATTGCACGATGGTCTGTTGCTTTATAGCACAGACCAAGATGATGTTAGTCGCATCGTCGTTCCAAACGACGATGATCTCAAACATCAAATATTGTTTGAGTACCATGATGCACCGATTTCGGGGCATCAAGGTCGAGAGAAGACGTATGCTTCTCTCGCACGCGATTTCTACTGGCGTAACCAGAATAAATGGGTACGTCAGTACGTACGCGCTTGCGAGATATGCCAGCGCGTCAAGCCCGCACAGTCCGCGCAGGCTCCCCTCCAATCTCTGCCAGTTCCGACAGAGTGTTGGAAGTCCATTTCCATGGATTTTATCTTTGGTCTTCCGGCTGATCACAGTCGGAAGACAGGCATTGTGGTCTTTGTAGACCGTTTCAGTAAGATGGTTCATCTTGCTGCAGTGTCAGCGAATGTCACCGCTGCGGAAACGGCGCGGATATTCGTTGACACGGTATTCCGTTTACACGGAATGCCGGAAAACATAATCTCGGATCGAGATCTGAGATTCACAGGATGTTTCTGGCAAGAAACGTTCTCTTTGTTGGGCACGCAGTTAACGCGTTCTCGGAGAAATGCTGCGTTCATACGCGCATGCCTGTGAGCAGTGGAGTGACTATTTGCCACTCACCGAGTTTGCGATAAATAAATCGGTGCATGCTTCTACAAAGCATACACCGTTCTACGTGAATGCCTTAAGGTATCCACGAACCCCAGCTTTACTTGGCGGTACGCCAAATCTAAGTGACGGAGGGACCCGCTCAAATATTGAGCGAGTCGATGCGAAAGTTGCAGCCGCAACTTGCGAAGAGACTGACGAGTCTTCTACTGTTAACACAGTAGAAACTCAAGCAGCTTCAGACACTGAAGCTGCTTATGCAGAATATGTGTCTACAGCAATGGCTGCAAGCAATGAAAACAACCCATCTACTGCTAATAAAGCAGAAGCAGAATACAGATAGAAGTGGAAGGAAAAACACAAAATTCCTTTCAAAGAGGTGAATTAGTTTTGTTATCTACAACTAATTTGCCTACACATGCAATCAGTAACTTCCCTACACGGAAGTTGCTCCCTAAGTTCGTTGGACCTTTCAAGGTCCAAAGCGTAAAGGGGAATGCCTATACACTAGACATTCCCGCGGCCATACGCCTACACTCAACGTATTAAGTTGGGAGGTTCAAGCCGTATCGATCGTCTACGTATTCGGACGAGACGCATCGCCACGGCGAATGACGTGCTTTTTCAAGTCTCCCAATAGAGACTTGTAATTGGTAACCGATTGTGAGATGCCCGGAGAGTTTCCATCTCCGTCAATCAATCTCGACTAGCAGAAGATCATTCTTCTGCTGCATTGCGAGATGAGCGCTCAATATGTCGCGAATCTCGTCGCGATGAGAACGATACGTCCTCATCGTGTGCGCCATATCGGCGCTCAGGCCGTTACAGTGCCGCTCGAGCTTGCGGAGCTGTGAACCATGCTTCGCAACAACAACGCCGAGGGAATTTCCAACCCCCGCCGTCCCTGATTAAAAATCAAGGGAATAAGCGTTATATTCCCGAGCGCTTGCTAACGAAGCGCTCGGTTCCCTATAAGAAAGGTCAGCGTACCGAGTACCTGGTACGCTGGTTGGGATATTCCCAAGGGTTTGACTCTTGGGAACCGATTGATGTGCTAAGGGCGGATGCCCGTGACCTCCTGCAGGAGTTTGAGAAGGATACTTCTCCTCAAACTCGTAAGAAGCATCAACATTATGTGTTGATGGCGGCAAAGCATCAGCACTAGGTGCTGATGCATTAAGGGCATCAATGAGGCTCTTAACACTAGCGGTTACCGAGTAACCTCGGTAACCTCGTAGCTCCTTTTCGGTAAGAGGAGGAACTCCCTTTGGACAACAAGGGCAAACCATGTCAGAAGGAACTCCGCAAGAAATTCCTTCTTTCATACAGATAAAATGGATAAACTCCATTTTACCTGAGCGTGAGTGCTTTAACAAGCGCTCGCGGTTTACGTGAATTTTATTCACGTATTCGTCGGGACCTTTGTTGTAGTTCTCAACAAAGGCATTCCAACTTTGCGTCAAGATGTCTTTATCGTCCCTGTTTTTGCGCGACCCTTTCCGGTTCGTATAATAACGAGCCTGATAGAAAAGGTCGATAAAGTACCGACGATAGACGTCGGTATTTCGATCAAAGTTATGATTGCGAAGGTCTTCGCAATCATCAAGCGCGCTAATGTCAAATAACGGGTATAGACAATCGCGCTTGGTGTGCCCACCGCTTTCGGGCACAAGCGTCCATGCTGGGGTCCAAAACCCCACTTTGTACAGAACATGACGTTCCGTACAACATGGCGAATCAGAAGCAGCGTAAGCCGCTTCTGCGCGTTGTTTCTTGGCAGGTGGAGCACCACCTGCCGCCTCAAAGTCGTCGTCGTCACGGCCTGGCGAGTGACGAGGACAAGGAGGAACTTTACGCTCCCCATACCACCATATGATAGAATTGTCACTGTCGTAATCGACGGCGTCAGACTCCACTTCGCCATCACTTAACGCCGAAGCAATTCTAGCGGGCTTACGCTCGCTAGATTTGTTGTCGATGACGGTGACGTCCTCACCCTCTTCTTCAGCGTCAGAAGATTCTCCGAAGACAGAATTGGGGTTCTCCTTAGCCACCCGCCCTACGGAAGGTAAGATTTGCGGAAGATGTTGCATTAGCGACACCTTTCCGCCCTCTTTTAGACAGCGTCTACTACGAGAGACAATGGGTCTCTCGGCTTACTCTTCGACGCTACATTAGAAGCGTCGGCATGCGATGTTGGCACCTCTGCACGTGATGCAGAGGTGGAAGCTGCGTTAGCAGTATTGGTAGCGCCATTAAGAGCGCCGCCGCGGTTCCCGACCATTAGTTTTTATGGTCGTTAATGGTTAACAACAAAGTAACGTTAAGACCAACAAGTGCCACCGTTCGATTGGCCAAAATTATGTTATATTATTGGCCAACCACCTTGAGTAGGGGGTGATGTAATGGGGTGCCATTACAAAAGTGATATTTAAGTTGAAATACCACAGTTCAATTTCAGACTTAATGTCGGAAATGCAAATATTGGATTATAAGTTGTTATAATCCACCATGAGAACAGATTCTGATACAATTATCAAATCTATCAAGTAATCTGATGATAAGATATCATTCAGACCAGCTTTATACTACATGTTTGTTGATTAGTTTAGATTAATTATAGTTATTAACTCTAAACCACTCATAATATATTTACTCTTAAACTTACCTTCTTCTAGACACGTGGCCTTAGGTTTATATATATGGATATTAATATATACTTAAGAGACTAATTGATTAATTAATTAGTCTACCCTAAATTTTATATTAAGTAAACTAAGGAGGACCAAAAATTACATTTGGTCCTATTTAATTGCACGCTTCCTCACTGCGATTTTACAGTGTAAGCCAGTAACAGCTAGCCTGTTACCCAACCACCCATGTAATAAGATTTGCACTTCAGCTAGCTCAACTTCGGAGTTTGCAGTGGTTCGAGTAAGCAAGCGAGTGTATTGCAATTGAGAGTGTTGAGGTTACCGCTGTGTGCATTTAAGCATCAACGGATATCGCTGTGTGCATTTAAGCATCAACGGACATGGGCATCCCCAATAACAAGGATGACAAAGGTCGCAAAATGGCAAGGCTGATCGAACACAGCTATCGCTCGAGTTCGACTCCACCAGCAGCCAACACGTCTTTTTTACATACATGGAGAGCGGCGAGCTTGCGCGCATCGACTCAATCGAGGATTAGTGCGTGCTTTTTGTGGAGACAAAAGGCGCCTTTTGAAACAAGCAGCAGTCAGAGAAAGGCTCGATATGGCGGAAAATGAAGTTTTGGCCATGGTTTGACACCTTTTAAAGGAAAAGATCAGTACTCCAACCAGTAGCACCCATGATTTCTGTCATATATGAAGAATCAAGAACGGGCCCATCAAAACGCTATCTGCGACGGATCTAATCGCAAATGCATGCCAATTTTATCTTGAGAAATTTTACCGACTTTCGCCCGGAACTTTTTAATCGTGAATCATGAAGGCGAGTAAGCAATGTTGGAAATAGTGGCGCAACTTGTAGTCCGAAGAACAGGAAAGAACCCAAAGGAAGCTGGAGCGTACGACGCCAATAATTAATGTGATTAAGGTTCAAACGAAGGAAATTGAAGCGTAAGGACGGGTAATGGACATTATGCAAGCCCTTTTAGTAATTTCCGTTTTTTTAAAAAAGAACATTTAGTGGATTTTACGCTCCCACAGCTTCTTTCGAGGCGACACGACAAGTCAGCAAATCTGATCTTCGAGGTTATACACTTGTGCATCAAAGTCGAACTTCGCTTCTTCGTCATGGATTATCCAAATCCGTTCTATGAAATATCGTCACCAGCGAGCTTTTTGATTTCGATTTCCTTGGTCATTTCCTTGAGTGTCGTACTGACGCGTTGGAGCATGACTCAAGGCGAGCGAGCATAGCCACTGTTGCCTGCTCCCTGGCCACGGCTTGGTCGCTCTGTACGAGTATCGCGACATTTTCAGCGAGTGGGATCATCGTTGTTCAACGTGTGTTTTGCTGATGGTTTTGGTACGGGCTGAGAAGCGTCTTCGGTTTCCTTTTTAGATGGAGGTTCGGTGGAGTCAGCTTCATTATCAGAATAAATATTTCCTGAGCAAAACTCGCGGCCAGAGTCTCTCTCCTCCGTACATAGGTGTAAGTAGTACACGTCTTTTCGATTGCCACAAAAGTCCAAAAGCTGGTCGAGTGTTGCCCTGCAACTTTAGTCTTGCAAATGCTTTGCCGAAGTTTGAGCTGCCCCCACGCCACATCCGGGCGAGCTTCATCGCAGAGTGTATCTGGGCAAGCGACGGGTCAACACCGTCGAATAGCTCCGGCTTTTTCTCGTGTCCTAAAAGATTTTCGTAAGCAGCGTTACTATGGTTAAGCGCGTTTGCGATCTTGTCGAAAAATTTGCGCCTCATCCCGTCATCGAGCTCGGCATGTGAAAATTTGTCCCCCTTCGACATAAATTCATCGAGAAAGTCATCAGAGAAACAAACCTTTTTTAGGCGATATAAATAGTGCTGAGAGCGTCGATCGTCGACGGGTTTTCCGAGCCGAGTTTCTCAGGCTGCTTTTGGAGCCGCTCAGCAAATTAAATCTTGTCTTTGTCGTATAACTCTAGCAACGCTAACCGATCTGTTTTTAGCCATGTTCTTGGATAGGTTGAGCTTTCGAGCGCTACACTCAGCTTTAAGCAGATCACAAGTCCAATCTTTGTAATTATCGGACTCCGGCGATACATGCACCTTAGCTTTCGAATTCAGACTCGGCATTACCGTCCACTTTGCCGTCACCATGTTGCCAAAAACATGAGATTATTCCAGGGTCAAAGTGCAATACATCGTAGTATGTAAAATGTGAATTTATGTTACTGGGTCCTTTGTTGGCTTAACTTAGTTACACTATTCTCAATGTCGATTCTACGATACGTCAAGTCGCATCGTCCAGTTGAAGCGTCCAGTCGGATCGCCCCTCCTATTTCCAAAAAGGTTGGAGACTACGCTTGTGCGGTGTTTGGAACATCACCGATCTCACAGCAGTTTTCAAAAACATATGGCTCAAACTTTGACGGATCATGATCCCGTTTAGAAAGCCTCTGTCCTGGGATTTCTTGCCAACTTCTCGACTGCATCGTACGCCAGATGTCAACGTCGGACGTGAAAGTAATGCAATGACCCCTCTTGTATTTCACCTTCCACGCCCTCTGCAACGACATTCATGATCATCTTCGAAAAGGCTTCTGTGTTTGTCAAGCCTATAAGCACGTAAGTATGCAACAAACACAGATTCAACACTGAATAACACCCATTTTTTGCCGTTATCTCGCAATGTACAATCCTCTTCCGTAAGCAACCCAACGATTTCAGATTTTTTTGCCAATTTTGGTGCAAAAAAGACCTCCGTCAACGTAACTTTTGTGGGTTTGTCTGAATTTCCATCTCCTACTAGCGTAACCAGTCCAACTTTGGTAACATCTAACATCCCACCGTCCGGGAGTGCTAAAGCATCATTTTTGGCGCAATCGCTTGCATTTCGAGTAGCTTCACGTCCGAAATGAGGTGACGGCTAGCTCCACTTTCCACGATCCATAGGTCACTCTCGAGCATTTTCTGTGCCGCACCTATTTCCGTTCTGTTTATCGTCGCCAGCAAAAAACGTTGCTCAGAACCCTTGCGACTTTGTCGACTCTGTCTGTCACCCCTTCTTGTGTCCTTTTTAAAATCCAGTTGCGGGCAATTTCGGCGGATGTGTCCCTTAGCTCCATAACCGTAACATACGCGTTTATTGTCGTGTTCATCCACAGAATTTACGGCAAGCTTTCCAAAACCAGGACGTTTAAACTTGTACGCATCGTCGTCCAACTCTTGCTCCCAGGAGAACAGTTCTTGTGCGTGCTGCAGGTAATCTAGCCGCTGCGGGCTGTATAGAACCATGAGCGCAATTTTCAGCCTGGGCGCTGCGTTTTTTTATAATATTTTCATCGAACAGACGCACGCTGGAATCACTCTCCCTAGCCAACGCAACCAAGTACAAGAAATGTTCAGTCCAGGACCTCCTGGGGTCATTTTCGGCGGTAAATAATTGAGCAGCTTGGTAGTGTGATATGTTGGCTTTAAATACGTTTCAGCATTTGTTTTAAAACGAAACATAGCCCCGGCGATATTTGCCACCAGGTACCTAGGTTGGCTTGAAAATACTTCAGCGCCACACCTTCTTGGTGCTCCCCCATCTTGTTTGCTTTCAGTCGTTTGTTCCAAACAAAACCCAACGAAAGTTCTGCCACTACGATTGCCTCTATAAGCAGGTATGTCCACTCTTTAAGGCCGGACCCTAGTCTCGCATCGATCTCTTTACCCGAGAGATTCTGTATGCTTAGGATTGGTAATTTCACGCCACTTAGATGTCCTAATTGATTTGCGGCCAAATTTCCTGGCATACCAATATCTGCTGCCACTCCTGTGAAATTCATTCGTGGCGCCTGCCCCGGTGGTGCGACTTCTTTACCACCTCGTCAACCACCGCCACGCCCTCTGTTCCCTTCGGCACTTAAGTCGTTTATGGTCATGTTCATTCCAAATGGCCCGTGGTTCTTGAGCGTCTCTTTAAACGCGCTTGCGTACTCTAAGCCCTTATTCGACCCAGGGGACGTGCTTGGGGTGGATCCCTGTGATCGCTCCTCCTCTACATCTTCTAGACGTCGGTCCACATACGCTTATGATATTCCATATACGCCTACATTTGGCATTTGACTTCTCACTTTTGTCGTCTTCCATTTCCAATTAAAACGTAACCGAGAAACGAGATCAAATTTCACATAATTATTCCAAAAAGAGAAACAATATTCCAGTAATCCACGAAAAACGAGAACGAGATAAAACTTACAAATAAACTTCAGTGTCGATAAAGTGCTTAGGTTAGGCCCGTGACCTTGGACTCATAACATGTGGGAAATTGTAAGAGCAGCTAGCACCAACAATGTAGCGCCGAGTACTACGATCCGGCTAGAAATCATAAATACACATGTTTGTCTGCTCTAGTGCGAAAACTTAACCTAGTCAGTTAAGCTAGGAATTGCCGTAACACTTGTTGTTCGTATGTAAAAAGTAAAAGTGTATATTTAAGTTATTAAGTGCAATTTTGTACTTCGTAACCTAAACTTTATATGTAGTGGTCCACGCAGTTTTGCTTAACATGGAATTTCATTTCATCAAGAAAGACTCAAATTCCGACAACGCAAGTAACAGGCGATATCAATACCAGAAAATCTGTCTGATACCCGAACGTGGTCGAGTTGTAGGCTGCTTACTCGGGACCGGGAGATCCCAGGTTCGATCCGGGGCCAACCAATCTGGATGGATTCAAAGTATAGTGACTCGTATTCAATCAGATAATCCGTGGAGATGGTGTCTAAACTCTGATGAAAACTGTATGTGAACCGTGTTCGACATAGGAAAGCATTTTAAACTCTGATGAAAACTGTATGTGAACCGTGTTCGACATAGGGAAGCATGTTTTTAAAGCCAAAGGGGAACAATCGCAAAATAACCCCGCATTTCACAAAGAGTAAATCGAAAAACAAGCACTAGCCAGAGCATCAGTTTTAAAAACCAGCACCTGTCGCAAAACAAGCACCTCGTTGGTTCAAGATTGGCCTACTCTAAGACCTAATGCCCATGTACCATAAATAAGGTACAACGTACAGTAATGAAGGACAGCTTCGCACTTCACAAGGAACTATCGAAAAGCGTAGCCTTCTAACTCCCGTCCATAAGTAAGGCTATGTTCGGCAAAAATGCTATTTTTAAATTCTATTTACCTCGAAATCGGGTCTCAGCTATTTTGCTCGAAATTGGATTTCGCTTGTTCGACGAAGCCGATGTGTCACAATATCGTATCGAAATTTGATATTCATAGACTATCGACTATAAAAAGTTGCGAAGCATCGTAAACGGATGGACCAACATCCGTGCGTGGGTAGTGCAATAGTACATCAAACGACCGCTGCTACTCCGTTCCCATAAGTTCCATATACGTGTTTACGTGCTGACTGTTAGTTGTCTCAGTTGTATGTGTACCAACATTCGTAAGCATCCCGATTGTATGCTAAGCAAGTCGTTGCCTCGTATCCTTGTGGTACACACATGGGATGCGTTTGATGAAGGCATGGCGCAGTTTGGCACTCCTTCCATCAGCGTCTAGAATCGTGTCCTTGGGAAGTGAAGTAAACACTTGAAATGGACAAAAGGACGTGGATATTGAATCCAAGTGCACCTAACAAGGGCTCCGAGGTTAACGTAATCAAGGGCATTGCCTCGTGCTTTGCGCTCTTGAGCAGTACCAGGAGGATGCTACCGAAAACAGCTATTCGCATATCACTAATCTTGTTCAGCAACAGACACACCCCGATTTTGTCGAAAGTGAGTGTGTGCTTTTACTGGATGACATCGACCACATCAAGGTATTCTCGATGCTACCGGCAAGAAAGCAAAGATGCTTGCCATTATCAACCGCATCACGGCTGAAATGTTTGATGCATATAATGGCGAGTTCTCAGTTTGTCAACTGCTGCCCAACTGCTTCGAAATTTACGGTGTCGACTTTATGGTCGATGAAGACTTCAATGTATTACTTCTCGAAATTAACCTATACATGTACTGTATGTAGGCCTTTCATAATTGTGGCATTCATACTGTTTACGATCGCCAGGCTCATTGTCACAAATACTGTCTCGGTAAAACTATATTTTACAGCGTCCTACGAGGGCCTTGTGTTGCCTTTACTCCCTTAGGAGCAAGCACAATGTAACATGGTATACGGTACAGTATAAAAAAAGTTTACTGTTATATTCTATATCTTCTGTACTGACGTGCAATAGGGGTCGTACGACCAAATCCGGAAGCTCGTCATCATCGTTTGACACCGCCGTGTACAAAGCGGGGTGCAGCGAAAATACACGGTCAACAAGCGGCGCCACATAATCACTCCATTTGCCCACGCGTGCCCAGTCCATTTTTGTAACCTTTTGCTGCTCCACTTTCTAGTAGTCGGTATTTAATAGCACATGCCACCTCGCTTGCCTCCCAGTACAAATCAATTTTGTAGTCACTAATAATATGCAGTGTCAAAGGCTACCCTTCCAACATCGGCATTGCGTTTTAAAATCGCCGAATTCGGCGATTTTTTAAACATCACTTCTAGACCCAAATATGGCGTGCCGATTATAGATCCGTACTATACAATTTGAGGTTCGACACAGTATTAATACAAAATTACCGTAAAAGTCGGGTTAAGTGGGACACACGGATCAAATTGGACTCGACAATCTGTATTGTTGGTAATTCACCGGTCATCTGGTCTTGTGATAAGTCCACAACATGTCCTATAATAGGAGCTTATTACTGCCGTAGTAAGCCATCAGAACGGATAAAAAGAAGAGAGGGAAACCCATCCATCGACAAAAGAGGATGAAGGGCATGCATTTTAGCGGAGGCAGTTCAGTTGTGGTCAACTTGTGAGTTGAAAAAGGTTATCAGTACAAATCTGCATATCTTAATATTTAATGCTGTTTGAATGAAGTGATTTGTCCTTCTAAATAGAATTAAAGTATTGTTTAAAGTAGTGATTGATATCAAACAGATGAAATGATAAACAGATATATGTGTTTATCATTTCATCTTACCTCTTGTAATACTTGGGCTTAATACTCTATAAAAGATTTTTCTACGCTAGTTTAGGGTGTAGAATGGGTTTACACTTCAAACCTTACAGTCGATTCCTGTCTATCTAGACGAAAAGAAAAAAATACGTATGTAATTGAAATGCTGTATAATAGTCTGTATAATACAGTGTATTATACAGACGTTTGGTACATACGG
Source organism: Sclerospora graminicola (assembly GCA_001887855.2). Lineage (NCBI taxonomy): Eukaryota > Oomycota > Peronosporomycetes > Peronosporales > Peronosporaceae > Sclerospora > Sclerospora graminicola. Next base: position 15,479 of record MIQA02023138.1, on the reverse strand, counting down.
ATCTATTGTGCCGAACACTCCGGACAAAATAGCATATCGGCATTGGGTTAAGAAAAGGTGCAGAAAATCGCAAATTGGGCGTTGCTGAACAGGCCCTAAGACAAAAAGCACTGACATTGAAGATTATATAATCTTAGGGTTGAATTTCAGCGCATGGGAGCAAGAGTTAAGTACATCAAATTGACGAAATTCACCCAAAGCATTTAAAGAAGTCAAAATCGACCTTTTAGCGCAGTAGCATTTTTTGTTCTGTGCCTCATGTCTTAACTTGCCCTACTTTACTACTTTTCTAAATAGCTGAGCGCTTGCTTCCTTGCGCTGAAATTCAACCCTAAAATAATATATATAATCTTCAATACCAGTGCTTTTTGTCTTACTTATGGACGAGAGTTGGAAGGCTTCGCTTTTGGATAGTTTCTTGTGAAGTGCGAGGCTGTCCTTTGTGCACACGTCATATTCATTTCTGTACGTTGTACCTTATTTATGGTACAGGGGCATTAGGCTTAGAGTGGGCCTTTCTTTGAAGCCACGACGTGCTTGTTTTGCGACAGGTGCTGGTTAAAAAAAAAACTGATGCTCTGACTAAATACCAATTCTGTTAAATACCCTATTAAAAATGCTCCAAAAGGTATTTACCCGGGGAAATACAAGTTTAGCAAAGATGGTGCGGTTTGTGTAGAAAGCCAACATTGATGCTGTCCAATTAATGCACCATACAAAAAGCATACATATTATGACTTCGATTTTTCCCATTGTTAAAAATCTATCTTAAAATGTTATTAACTCGCTGATGGTTAATTACCGGGTAAATACCCCGGGAGATAACAACACTAGCTCTGACTAGTGCTGGTTTTGCGATTTACTCTTTCACAAATATGGTGGATTATACAAATATAGAGTGTTTAAACAGTTTAAACACTACATGTGGTTTTGGTTTTATGTGGCACATGTAAATTATTTTTGTGCTTATAATATATTTTGTTTGCCCTAGTTCTAAATTTGCGATATAACCCCCCAATCTGGAAAGAAAAAATGAACGGGAGCAGCAAGCAGTGACACTTCAACAAAAAGCAAGTGTGCTCCTTATGCTCGAAGGTGAAAACGTACATAACATCAGTAATGACGGACATCGAAAGGGAGGAAGGACCTGTGCGTATGTATGAACCTGTACATATTGAGGAAGAGCCCCAACAAACGTTGACATCAGTTACCAAGGTAATTGAATCATTAGGCTTGAAGAAGATGCCAACACCAGCCACCGGTAACTGCCAAGTTTACGCGGTGTGTCAAGCTCTAGCTTGCTCTGGGAAACGCAAAGAGGATACCGAATTGTTAGAAAAGATGACGAAGCACTTAAAGGAAGGCTGTTTAGTACGAGCCTTATTGGATTTTGATGATAAATTCTCCCGTGAGGCGAGGAAATCTACGCTTCTTGAACTGGGTCGTGGAACTCTGCGGTTATCGCCAAAGGAATCAAGGAAGCTTTATCACCAATATTTACTGGAATTTGCGAAAAGCAGTTCAAAAATTCAGGAACATATTCCGAGAAAATCCTGGGGGTGGGGGTAATGACACTTTAATGTCATTAAGTACTTTGTTACAAAGAGACATTTATGTGTCCGAGCAGCAGGCATATCCCGAGAACTGGCCTCATCTGCTCGCCGGTTTGCTAGTTATGCAGCACTACCAAACAAATTTGTCGCCGGGATTCCACAGATGAAAGAAATGAATCGATGGAAATAGTTCCGGTGGAACGGGAATTAATGGATGAATTTATGAAATGTGAGAAAGAGGCGTCTGTAGTTCCCATGTCGTTGGAAGATTTCAACATAACTTGGCACAAGGTATTGCTTTCCTGGGAGGAACAAACTGGTATTCCCTTTCCGCTACTTAGTTCGGCGAAGACATTGTGGATTAAAGCAGCCCACCTGGAAGCTACCCGCTTACTACATCTAATCAAGGACATCCCCGGGTCACATTACATATTGGACAGTGTCCACTCTAGCGTTTTGGTGGAATTAACAGAGCCGTCGAGAGAACAATGCTGGCTGGCGATTGTAGATGATGGAAAACGCGAAGGGTTGATGCATGTAACGGGACAATGGTTCATGGAGTGGGAACAACGCTTTCATGTCATGAAAATGATGAAAAAAAAGCTATCATGAATAGCTCGCAGGAATGGTCTCGTTTACGAAAAATCCAATTTGGTGGTAATAAGGTATTGAAGATATTAGCGCCAACACAAGTTCTGCTTCTAGCTACAATGCTTCTTTGTCGCCGAACAATTGACGGTAATTCTTGGCGATAATTACCATCCAACAGACGCTATCTTGTGTTTACTTCAGAGACATCTGAAAGTAACGGAAATTAGCCAAGATTATGAGGAAAAAGCTAACGCCTTAGAAAAAGGGGAGTCGGAAGCTTGGAAACTTCTTTTTACGTATGTAAATTCAACAGATGTGGTCCAATCAGCTACTACGGGTGGTGACGGAAATATCGAACATGATCAGCAGGATCTTAGTCGTTACTAAGGGCACCGCTAAGATTATGTCTGCTACTCATCCGTATTATGATATGACAAATCTCGATATTTTTACGAAACATCGTCTTATTAAGGATATGGAATATAAACCAGTAAGGGAGTCAATCTCGAATGACTCTAATCCTCTGACTACTATTATTTTAAGTCAAAACGTTCGGGGTTTTCACAAAAAGACATATCGGACTGGATGGACTCCTGGCGACAAGGCGGTTCGGAGTACCGTGCGCACATAATATTGTTGCAGGAGACCCATATTGCATCTATTGAAGAAGTGTAAAAAATGGGCACTCCTTTGGGGCCAGAAAGGCCAAAAAAAGATTCATTCATACTGGAGTGTACACCCTCACAAACAAGGTGGGGTAGCTATTCTTGTCTGTCCAAATATTGCAGATCAAATTAGCCCTTGTTTACCAGAGAAATGGTCGCATCGTGTACTGATCGTCAAATGGAATGACAGTGTCGTACTAAACATCTATGGACCTTCGAGTGATGGCAAAAGTCGAGAAATATTTTATGGAGATTTGCGGAATATTTTTCAACGTAACCCGAAGAACGGCTTTCTTGGCGGGGACTTTAATTGTGTGGACACTCCTGCTTTAGGCCGCTTGGGAAGAACCAGGTCGACCCGACCAGAGAGTAACGCTCTATCCAGACTAACTTCCGATTGGAAATTATGGGATGCATACCTGTTGGTGATGCCTGTGATGGGGGAGGTATCAATTGACCCCTCTGATGATTACACTTATTGGCGTCGAAATCAAGCTAGCCGGATAGATAGATTTTACGTTTCCGAGCAGTGGAAAAATTGATTTGTTTGGGTAGCAGTAGAAGCACCACCAGTTTTCTCTGATCACAATCAAGTTTTTATATGTTTAAAAGATCCAAGAATATCACGATCTCATTGTACAAATAGACGGATGTCATATCCTTTCCCAGGCTCCAAAAACGATCAGATTCAAACCATGTCGGCTGATCGTTTTACGAGGAGATTGCAGTCAATTCAATCTGTCGTAGCATGGGATAAAAGTATTGATGAATTTCGAGATGTACTCTATCAAGTCCGGAATGAGGAAGCGAAGAGAAAGCGCAGGAGGCTTCATCATCTTCAACGAACAGCTCGGATAATGCTACGGAACGAAAACATATTGTTCACGCCCTTGCGGAAGCGCTCCATAAAGAACGGACATCTGCCGCCGATCTGTGTAAACGTAACCCTTTGTCGAGGGTTACGTTTACACAGATCGGCGGCAGATGTCAGATGGTTATTCAAACGGGCATCCATCTGGGAAAGAGACCAGTCTGTGTCTAGAATAATTGCAACATCTGGACCTCCCTTTGCAGAATCCCTATATATTCCTGATAAATTTGCAGCTACTTGGAAAGCAATTCTCAGTTACAGCCACCGAACAGTTAAAGTACCCGTTTAATGGAGGAATTGAAAAGTTTTATGCAAGTTCCACGTGAACGGAAAGTAACCCAGTCACAAAATCAAAAGTTGCTGGAGAATACAAGAGGAGGACGTAGAATAGGCTATAAAAAGTCTTGATCGGAGAAAAACAGCTGGCCGTGATGGGCTTGGAAATGACTTTTTTTTTACAAAGATTTTGCTAAAATTCTGATTGGACCTCTTACGAGAATATTTAATGAAATTTTAGCGGGTACGGACCCGCCAAGTTCATTCTTGAAGGCGGTCGTCATAGCACTACGAAAAAAAGGGGACTCAAGTGATGCCCTGGACTACAGGCCAATCTCCTTGCTGACAACAGGATATAAATTATTCGCTAAAATCATAGCACGTCGGCTTCAGTCCTTCTTAGGGCACCTGATAGGGGAAACCCAACAAGGGTTTGTTTCCGGCAGGCGAATGGATAAAGCTGTAATTATGATGAGGTCGACTCTCGCAAAATATAAAGACGAACGGAAGGTTGCAGCTGCCCAGAGCGCTGGGATAATGTTTCTTGGCTTTAGTAAGGCGTATGATACGGTCGAACAAAAATACTTATCCACGGTATTACGCCTGTTCGGATTCTCAGAACATTTTATCGATTTAATGAGCAGAATACACGCAGGGACGATGGCGGAATTTTTAGTAAATAATCACTTTTCGGAGCCACTTCAAGTCACGTCAGGCATTAGGTAAGGATGTCCTTTAGCACCATTACTTTTCATATTAGCAGCAGAGCCACTGGCGCTGGCTTTACTCCAGGAAAAGCGGTTAGAGGGAATTTCCCCTCTAAAAAGCGACCACGCCATACAACATCGATTTTCAGCGTTTATAAATGACTCGACTATCTTCATAACACATGCGGAACAAGTACCTATGGCTTTGGAAGTGGTCCGGCGTTTTGGAGATCTATCGGGTTTACACGTACAACCAGCCAAAAGCAAATTTTTATTTCTAAATTCGGAGTATGTACCTGAAAAGTGGTACACTTTACCGGTTTTACTGGAAGGAGAAACCATAAGATATTTGGGTTATTATTTTGGGTGGGCGAACTTACAAAGTATAAATTGGGCACTGCAAATCCGGGGGAATCAACGGCGGTTAGCAACAGCTACGGAATGTGGTACGGCTTTTATGGAAAGAGTACAATTGTTTAACGGTCCCTCCATTCTTTTCACAGCACGGATATTTGACCCCCCGGCAGATGCAATGGTGCATATTCAGAAGGCCTTTTTGTGGAGGAATAGTACCATCGGTGAGAAAGAGCGTCACAAGATATCGCCTACATTACTATTTACACCGCATGCGGCTGGGGAAGTAGGCCTAATCTCGATTCCTGTTGCTTTACAAGTTCAACGCCTCAAATTAGCATACCAGTGGCTTATCGCAGCACGTGATGGTTATTAAAGGGCGTGGTTAGAATTAGTTGGTCTCGGTACTGACAACTCGGCAGGGCAAATGTGGTGGAGCCGATTTCCAAATCCATGACCGAAGTCTTGGGCGGAATCCGGATACACACTGGCCCGGACGACCAACTATCGGAGGGGGTACTCTGTCGATCCTGATCAGCATCAGAATCAGATGAATCACCATTATGGTGACTGATCTGATCCTCTCGGTCATCTGACCGGTCTTCATGCGCGTCAGGATCTATGTTTATCTTCATCTCACCTTGTGTACCCGTTGATCGGGGGTGGTTACACTCACTTAGGTGGACTCGGTGACGAAAACGAGGATATTGATCAGGTCAAAGGGGATGACCTTCTCGAGACGGGGGGTGTCCTCGGGTGGAAATCTAAAGATCTTCAAACCATCCCGATCTTCGACAAACGACCTTGAAACCACTGGAGATCTGCCCTTCTGACACTTGTTCCCTTCGTATCCAGCCCGACTTAATCGAGAACTTACTTGCCTTTGCATCTGGACGCTGATCAGAGGCTGATCAGCCCCGATCACGATCGGCATAGTGATCAGCCGAGTGATCAGGCAGTGATCAGGGCGATCAGCCCTTGATCACCTCGGGAACTCTCTGGGTCACCATCACAACGACTTCATTCATCTGCTCAGCCATACTTCCGACCTTCATACCCCGTCGGGGCAACCATATCACACTGATCTCGGCTGATCGGGCCTAATCGGGCCTTGTCACGTCATCCTCGGACAAATCCATCGGTCGTCATCACTCACACAACTCGCTATTCCACATGCCCCATTTCATTCCACATCTGATCTTCATATCTTGAGCATAATCAGTTGGCTCGGCCGATCGGGCCGAAACTTCGTGTCATACTCCACTTCAACAACTACACGGTTCGTAGATCGGCTAGATGACTGTCCCTGACACGTCATGTCACCAATTGCTGTATTTCCAACTCGTTGTACATCCACGGGAACTCCACTTAGTAATTGTGATCATGATCATGATCATGATCTCCACCGTTCCATCAGTGTCTGGGACTGGGTGTAATGACAGTACTTGGCTGATTCTTCACATCGCGAATACCCGTTGTCCGCCACCTTTTCATCGTAAATGCGATCGGCCTTTCCCACCCATCAACCGTCTTATGTTGATGGGTGTTCCATCGTCACCAATCAACGGCCATGTGTGGTCCACTTCATTCTCAACATTTTCTGATCGCTTTACCACACAAATGATAACGCCAGTGACAGGATACACAGTATGTCAAGCGGGTCGCTCAGTAAATGGAGTACGACAGCGGCTGGAATGGTTAGGACCAAACCCTGAACAAATCAGCCAGTCACAACGATACACCCAAACGATGCTACCGTTGGCGATAGACAACATGAAAAGACGATTAGGAATGAAGGACCAGGGACTCAAACATGGGGATGTGTTTAGTATCACACTGGATACTGATGAGTAACCATATCACGACCTGCTTCCACAATCGATGGCTCCGTTTGGGGGGACGTATAGTTGGGCGTCTAACCCGTGGATTCCAGAAGATAGAACGGCGATGCTAAACCCGCGGAAATATGAACACATTCAGCCAGTATCAATTCGGGATTTAGGAATAGTAAGACTAACGAAAACTACTTATGTTTGGCAGGTGCAAGGAGTGGATGGACTATCACATACGAGTGCCAAAATCGGACGGGGGTTATGTGCGATCGTTTTGGCGTCGCCAAGAGTAGGTATAGGTCATACAATTGGTGAACGACCGCCAATTCTTTTGTTTCGGGGGCCGGCGTGTCTAGACACGTTCATGTGGGATTTAGTTGCACCTGGGTTGGTCCGAGGTACAGCGGAGGACAACGGAGGAATAGTCAACCTAACACAACAAGCAGATGGGATTATATGGAAGGTGGTAGCCAGTACAATATCTGAACCCGATGATACCCCATCATTACTGGAAGAGTTGGTGGTTTTTCACCCCCATCCGGACTTGCATATGATTGGTTGGACGGTAGAGGACAATACCCCAATAAGGAAGATATGGCCAAAATAACGAAGGTCCTTTCGAAAGCTGTATTTTCTCGGGATAGCACCGCAATTGAAAACGCTGCTGACGAAGTGGAAAAATTGATGTGAAACTAGTTCTTGGTGGACTAACATACAAGATGTGGAGCCTCATAAGGTATGGGATCACGGTAATATGTTAACTAACTATCAAGTGTGGGTACAGTTCAGAGCTGCAACCATGCAACTGAATACCTTTCACATCCGGACGATACCAGGGAAGCGTTGTGAACTCGATGACAGTTGCACCGGGACCAGGACAGATATAAGCCACATTCTTTGGGAATGTAAACGGGCGAGAGCCTTCTGGCGGAGGCTGATTTAGCACTGGAGCGGACGGATGATCGTGGACTTGGCATTGGGTACATTTTAAACAGCGGTGGTTACGCGTCGTGCGTCTCCAATAGGTTCAATTATAAAAAAGGCGATGATGTTACAACATGGGTGGTATGATGATTCATACCCGGAAGTATTTCAGCGACTTTGGAAAAGACTATGTGGAATTGGAATAGCTTGGTTATGGCAGTTAAGAAATCAAGCGATTTTTCAAGGCATTAAGAAGGATGCATTTGATCATCTCGAGTTCATTTGGGGTCAATGCCGAGCACAAGTCGAGGCAGTGGTAACTTATGAAGAAAGATTACATGCGACAAGGGAACAAGATATCCGACTGGAAATCAGTGCACAGTGCGTCTTCAATCAACTTCCAGCACCGAATATGGATTCCCATCTCTCTTCCAAGAACAACCATGTATTTCATGTGACGTGAATACATCCAAGGTGACTGAGCCTAGATTATATTCTAGAATACATATGTTTATAGTAGCTAATAGTTAAGAGTACATTTTACTACTACTACTACTACTAATATTTTGTTTACCCTATTTAAAAAATTTGGACTGCCTCACGGCAGCAAAAGTCATGATGTGGAGCCACATTTTTTGCCGTCGATAGCTGACGTTGCCGGACACAAGATGACGAGAAGGGTCCACTTGACGCAGATAGGCCTCATGTTTTGCTTGGAGTCGCTCTTCCTCGAGTTGAATCAACTACTCGCGTTGTCGCTGTGTCCGTTCCATTCGCTCATCAGCTCGATGTTTTCTATGAACAGTTTAGCCGACAAGTGATATCGAAACGGATTGCTGGTTAATCAAGCATTCATTCACCTGTGCTGTTGTGCTTCTACTGATCGCGGGATGCCCGCGCTGTCCTTATTTTCGCGAATTTCTGGTAGTTGATACGTGATAAGCTAGAGACTGGGTGAAACTGGATTTTCTGGTGATTGATACGTGATAAGCTAGAGACTGGGTGAAACTGGTATTACAACGAACATTGCGCGTGTTTTTCTAGTCCCGAAACACGGAAAAGCAAGTGAGAAAAGGGGGTCAAAGTTTCAAGCTACAAATAACGAGCAATGTACATGGCGTTGCTGGTGTTTTATGTTCTGGACGTCACCCAGAATCAAGCACTTTATTGCCGAGCTACGCGCTGATCCAAATCTGTGGCAGTTTTTCAGGTGGGACGTTTTGCGACGAAAAAGACTCTAACAACTAGCTTGCTTTTGTAGCCGTAGACAGTTCAAAAGAGTGGCGACGGAGGTTGAAAGAAGCAAAGGTTGTAGCGGTGTTGAAGGATAGCTTCAGATCATCTTAGCGCGCTGAAGCGGAAGTGTCAATGGCCGCCGTGACGGATTCTGTCCATGATGTGGAGCATGTGCTATTCAAACAAACAAGCGGAGCAGTTTTTGCTTCCTGACCGGTGGTATACAAGATAACGATCATCCACACCTTAATCGCAAAATAACCCCGCATTTCACAAATATAGAAATCTATGTGGGCCTGTTCGGCAACGCCCAATATACGATTTTCTGCACCTTTTCTTAACCCAATGTCGATACCATATAACATCTGTCATATCATACAAATTGTTATAACCAACACAAACTCTCAGCCAATCACAGTCGATCAGTTTTGGGTAAGGGATACAATGTGACACATTTGAGTGGACATCGCGCAATTGTCAAATCGATGGCGCGCGGCCAAATGAAACACAGTGAAAACGGAGGCCACAGGGCACCTACATATCAACGATATGGGAGGGATGGCAGTGTTAACCCCTTTCTGATCATCATGGTGACCTTCAAATTGCCCAGATTTGTCGTTTTGTCCGAAATCTATTGCCCATTTTCTTATTTAAACCTTTCCAAAACAAATCATCAGCATGTGCAGGCATTTATTGTTCCCGTGTGTGTCGGCTACACAGATGGTATACGGTATGCTATTTTGTCAAAAATCGCGGAGTGTTCGGCACGCGATATTTGGGTCCAGATATGCTATTTGAATAATCGCCGAATTCGGCGATTTTAAAACGCAATGCCGAACCACTATGTTTAATAACTTCCTGTCTTGGCATCATCGAGACCTCACTCTTTGACGGACTAAACGTGTGCGTGCGTTGATGTTCTTGAGAACTTTGACTTTGGGCGTACTCGATGGCAATATTGCGCCTAGATTCTAGGGACATTTTACGAATAATCTTAAGTGTCAACGCGATGCAGCTTCCGTCGATAAAATAGTGACAAGCACAAGGACTTATATGAACGAGCTGGAAGATTTATTATTGTTTGTTTGGCAAGTGTTGCTGAACGAACTACAAGTCTAACCTCCTACAATGTTTTCGCGTTCTTACGATCAAAATCGCGTAACAATGATCGTAAACACATTCCGCTCAAATCTTACACTTTGATTTTTTCCTCCACTTGTTTCAAATACTCTGTCTCCATTTCCTTGGCAGCGTTTTGGATTTCTTTGTTTTTCACATTCTTCGCCTTCGAAATCAGAGAGGCTACTTTCTTGTCGTCCCCGAACCCTTTCCTTAGTGCCATGACTTTAGCCGTCACATCGGTTAAATGGTCTGATTTTGAGGACTTGATGTAAAACCTTTGCAGCATGTTCAACAATGGGCTGTTCAAGAGCTTGGGCCCCATCTTCTCCATTTTACCTTCCTTGAACAAACCCTTGACAACATTTGCTTCTCCTACTGGCCAGCGCGAAATGAACTTATAAATCCTTTCCTCAAGCTGCTTTGCCACAGGATTCGCATGGTGTGTAGATACCAGCGAGTAAAACTTGTTTTCATCTCCAGCACCTTCTGCTAGCGCAAAATGTAAAATACGCTCAAGTTCTTTCTCCGTCTCGTGAGGGTACCGCCTCTTGATATAGTTTTCCAGGACTTCGATTTCGCCATCGAACATTGTGAGGGGATTTTTTTTATCATTGGTCTTCATCAACATGCCCAGAACATCGTCGACACCGTCTCCCCTTGACAGGTACCGAAGATATCTGAACTGCTCATTCATCAGTTTCACTGCGTCTTCCTCATTTAATTTCTTGGACTTCTTCAATTGATAAAGCGCCATTGCCATGTCTTTGTTGTTAAGTTTTTTGGACAACACCATCATTAGCGATTGTTCCGCTGTATCTTTTTCCTTCTCGAAAGCCTGATCCAATTTTTTAAATTTTGGGTGTTGAAAGACCTCCAAGGCAGTTGCAGTTGATCCATCTTCCTTGGTCAACACTTGTGTCAAAAGCTTGTTTTTATTCGTCCGGAACAGCCAGTCGAACCGCCACCTCTCTTCGTCGTTGACGGGCTCGTTTTTAGCCTTCTGGAGTCTCTTCACAGGAATGCCTTGCTGGATTTCGGCGTGAGATTCGACATTAGCTGAGTTGTCGTGCGATGTGATTGGGCTGCCTCTGACGTTTGAAGCATCGCTGGCACCTGCCAGGAGGGCGCAAGAAGTAAATAGCACGAGCGAGTCGACACGCATGCTACTGGTAGTTAGTATTGAGGTAGCTGATCAAATGGCGTTGTGGCTTCTTGAACAAAGACTAAAGAACTGCAAACTCTTGAGACAGAAGAAGCCAGTCAACAAATGTACGAAGCTTTTGTTAATGCGCTGCTGACAATTCGTATGAGCATCATTTTTATGGGGCGCGGCTACCAGGCGGAATTGGAGAAGGATGGGATTTGAGTCAACAATTTGAATGGCCATTTCAGCTTCCCTTTCCGACCAATCAAAGAGGTTTGGAAGTATCCTGCTGCGATATTCAACAACCCGGACCCCGCATAATCAGCACCCCGCATACAGATGGGGTGCACATGAACAAGACAGTCGGGCTAACTACAACACCAGTACCCCATACATGGTACCCTGTGCCAGACAATATAAAGGAGTAACAATCACGGAGGGAGAACAAACATTTGAGTTATTAAAGGACGCTATGATGGAGGCGTCACACATTGGCAAGTGGCGCAAAGTGTGAGTGGCTTGATTTCTGCTTTATACCTAAGGGTTTGTGATGTGTTTTTGCAGATTAAAAGTCTCATTGTCTTGGGTTTCCGATGAACAGGTTGGAATATTGGAGCAAGAATTTGAATCGTGTGTGAGAAAGACGCGATCGCGACAAAGATGCAAAGAAAGTAATAGTCGACGTGTGAGCAGTAGTGGTGCAGTGTTGAAGATTGACATTCGCACAAACATAGATGAATCTGTTCATTGTATTAGTGCTCGGTTGAACATTGCCGAGTGTGCAATTACATCAGCTACCGAGACTCAATCGAAGATGAAGAAGATTCAGTGCCCCCGGGCGATGCGGAAAACGCAGTCCTGTCTGCTGGTCACGCTGTCGAACAAAGACCGTAGATGGCCATATCGATCGCAGGCAAAGAAGCACGTGTCAACAACACCGTCTTGAAGTTTCGGGTCTTTTCGCGGGACATTGTAGCCGTGTGTCTTCATCCACGCATGGATAGCGCCCTCAGCCTTTTTAACGGAATCGTAGGTAGAAGCGTTGGTGGTCCCTTTGTCCCCGTATTATATTGACTAGCACAGGGTACCATATATGGGGTACAGAAACCACAGATATTTATACGTGTGTCCAAAATGTTCTGTCTATGTGCACCCCATCTGTATGCGGGGTGCTGATTATGCGAGGTCCGGAGTTCCTTCAACAACCAAGGGTTGTTTACCACTCAGTGCGACATGAGAAGGTCGTCTATAAAACTAAGGCACTGGTTGCTGTTACCGACTGGGGCCCCTCTTTTGGACACGAGAAAGTGCATTTGCTACCGATTGGACCGAATCGGTAGCCATTAATCGGTAAATGTACAAACTTACATAAAACGCGACTATACGTATAGCTGGATACTGACTTGGCAGGGAAACAAGGGCCCTCTTCAAACCAACCACGTGTCAATCCATTCGATGCATATAATTTAAAATTTTTGAATTTAAGCTAAACAGTTGCCAGAATCTCCTAAGTCATTTTCTTTTCATACTAAAATCAGGTTAAAAATTGCTGTCTTGCCTCAAGGCAGAGAGAGGGCTTCCTGTCGCCAATATTGCATGCAGCTAAACAGTTTCCAAATTCTCTAAGTCATTTTTTTCTTATACTCAAAGCAAGTTTAAAATTGCTATGTTGACTCAAGGCAATCACTTTTTCAGGCCCATCGGGAGTTGCACAACGTTTGCCATACAAATCAGCTGGAGTGCAACTACCAACGTTAGCTGAAGGTTGCAACACTTCCGCATTAACTCTTGTTTTAGCGGCAGCATCCTCCTCTTGCTGAGGAATCGACAATGCCGACCCTTTCTTTCCTACGCTATTAATTTCGATCTCTTTTACACTCTCGGGTGCCTCATCCTCTTCCTTCGTGACTAATGCTGCTTCTCGCTCGTCCACTAGTTGCCGCAAGAGAGATTCTTTATATTCTACAAGTTTCTCGCGAATGGACCTAAGGATGACGAGACTGCTGTTCTTTCTATCGCAGTCCGACGCCATCATCGCGGAATTTAAGTGCTCTGTGCTCCGTGCTCGCTCCCCAATATGCGGCGTTGCTGCATCAGATGACACCTCGAGGCGGCTTTTGTGCGAGCACAATAAATTCGCGGACTCTATTCCCTTTGTCTTCCGCACTCTCGTCGATGGCGTCGCCGCGTCCCCTTCTTTCGCATTCTTATGCCAACCTAGACGACGTGACCTTCACGCATCTCAATTGGCGCCCACGATCGACTTCCTGGCGCAGGAGCTCAGGGGATACGCCGAGTACACATTCCATCACGCGGCCACGTCGTCCAAAGCTTCGGTTGTTGTCTTGGATACGCATCATCTCACGGTCACGAAAGCGTATGCGGACGACCACGAGACGACCTTCACTCTCTCTGAGCCTGCTAACCCGGTTTTTTTGGCCGTGCGCTCGTCGTGACCGTGCCAAGTCACGCGACCAATATCCGGGTCGATTATGCCACGTCGGCAGCATCGAGTGGCCTCCAATGGCTCACAAAAGAGCTTACGGCGGGGCAAACGCATCCATATCTCTTTACTCAATGTCAAGCAATCCATGAGCGGACAATTGTCCCATGTCCCGACACCCCAGCGTGTAAATTCACCCATTCAGCGACTGTGACGGTACCCGACTGGTGTACGTGTTTAATGAGTGCAATTGCCGACCCCGAAGGCCGCAAGAACCATAATCGCGTCGACCAGACGTATCAAGTCTCGTTCCACCAGTCGGCCATCCTATTTGTTAGCGCTCGTCGCGGGGAAACTCGAGAGTGTTGATCTCGGGCCGCGTACGCACGTCTGGGCCGAACCCGCTGTTGTAACAAATGCCGCCCACGAATTTGCCCAAACAGAAGCGTTTTTGCACCATGCCGAGACCATTACAGGCCAAGAATATGTCTGGCACCGCTATGATCTCGTGTGTCTCCCGACCTCGTTCCCGTATGGTGGGATGGAGAACCCGTGCTTGACGTTTGTGACGCCCACGTTGCTCGCAGGTGATCGGTCGCTGGCTGATGTCGTCGCGCACGAGATTGCGCATTCGGGACGGGTAATCTCGTGACGAATCGCTCGTGGACAGAATTTTGGCTCAATGAAGGCTGGACCATGTAGATCGAGCGCAAGATTCAGACGCGGATTGCGCAATATCCGAAAGCGTATGATTTGAAAGCGGTCATGGGGCTTCGGGATCTTGTCGAAGGCGTGGAAGAATTTGGCCCTTTATATATGTAAATAAACAAAGACAATAGAAGTTGATTCGCACCTGAAGTTGTAAAAAAAATCAAAGAGTAAACATATTAGAAACACATCATAAGTGATTAACAATAAAAATAAAAACAATAGGAGTTTTTTCGCGCCTGACATGATAAAACAAACATTAATATATTAGAAACACATTAATAAAGTCAAAAACAATTCAAATAACGACAAAAGGAGTTTCTTTTAACCTGATATGGTAAAACAAACAGTAAAAATATTAGAAACACATCAATTAAAGGGAATAACAATAAAACTAAAGACAATAGGAGTTTTTTTGCACCTGACATGATAAAACAAACAGTAAAGATATTAGAAAGACATCAATATCATTAAAAATAAAGTCAATGTGAGTTTGTTCGTACCTGACAATATAAAACAAACCGTAAATATGTTAGAAAGACCTCAATTAAGTCAATAACAAATCAAATAAAGTCAATAGGAGTTTTTTCCCACCTGACATGGTAAACCAAACAGTAAAGATTTTAGAAAGACATCAATATCATTAAAAATAAAGTCAATAGGAGTTTGTTCGCACCTGGCAATGTAAAAAAACAGTAAATGTGTTAGAAAGACATCAATAAAGTCAATATCAATAAAAATAAAGTCAATGTGAGTTTGTTCGTACCTGACAATATAAAACGAAATCCGTAAATACGTATATTAGAAAGACATCAATTAAGTCAATAAAATTCAAAATAAAGCTCAATAGGTAAGTTTTTCCCACCTGACATGGTAAAACAAACAGTAAATATATTAGAAAGACATCAATATCATTAAAAATAAAGTCAATAGGTGTTTGTTCGCACCTGACAATGTAAAACAAACAGTAAATATGTTAGAAAGACATCAAAAAGGTCAATATCACTAAAAATAAAGACAGTCGAAGTTTGTTCGCACCTAGAAGTGGTAAAA